>JACCGJ010002129.1:0-21161 GCA_013407085.1 Atriophallophorus winterbourni
GCCCCTATATGGCCTTCCCGCCCCCGTACTAGATGATACTCCCTGTTTTATTTTCACCGCACTGTATATAACACCCTGTGGTTTTTTTAAGCTATGCTCTTACGCCACAAAAACTATCGCTCTATTATCCTCTTATGACACTCGCTTCATATTTTTCACTTTTGCTTGCTTTATTAAACACCATACCATCCTGCGGTTATTTTAAGCTTGTACGCTTTTTTACTGCAATAAACCATTGTTCCATTGACTTATCCACAAATAGTCCTGTGCAAACCGAACTGAAGTGTTACAGCCGATAAATAAATAAATTTTATTCTTGGAATTAAAAGGCATGTTAAACATGATCAATAGAAGGGCTGAGACACGTGACAAAAAGGTAAAAGGGTTCCGAAATTTGCAGATCTAATAAATTTGTAAAAAATTTAATGATGACAATTTGTAGCTCGAAACTGTGCATAGTAAAAGAGGCATTTAGTTTTCATAGTTCTAAAAACATTTGACGCATACTTTTTGAATTTATGGAAAATGGACATATTCAATTGTTCAAGCTCAAGTTGCACAGGGCTGAAAGTGGCTATAATCCTATCCTGGGCCCAATAGTTCAGTTCAGTTCAGTTTGCACAGGACAGTATGTGGCTAACAAGCCAATCGAGCGTCCAGAATTTTTTTCGGTGGAAAGCTGCAGAGAAGCACCCACCACTGCCAAAACGTTTATTCTTTTTGTCTATTTGAAATCTTCGCCGATCGCGAAGCCAAGAGATTATCCGGGTTGAACTTAGGAAGCACCGCGTTATAGCCGATGCTGGAAAAAGAAAAAGCAGTTTCTCTTCAGCAGCACGGTGAGAGGTTAGCTGAAGTAGCATTGTGTATAATAAAAATTAAAAAACACAGAGAACTCTAGCCCTCACTATATTTACGGGATAACGCTAAAAGATAAAAAACCTAAGCTTGTAAAGCAATTAAGGCGAGTATTCAGGAAAAAACTTACCCCAGTTGCGGTCCAAACCCTGCTTAAAACTAGACACGGTACTGCAGGATATAAGTTCTTCTGGAAGAATGTTCCAGAAGTTAACAACCCTAAGGCTGAAAAAGTGTTTCTTGGAGTCTAGCCTACATCGTTTCTTAGCAATTTTAAGTGAGTGGCCCCGGGTGCCCAGCTCGGGACTTAAGGTAAAGAAGTCGTTCATTTGCACGCCACTCAAACCCTCCAAGATCTTAAAGGTTTCTATTAAGTCACCTCCTAAACGACGGCGCCTAAGGGAGAAAAGATCGAGAGACATTAGGCGCACAGCGTACGGTTTTCCTCGCTGACCTTCAATCATGCGAGTTGCGAGGCGCTGTACACTTTCAAGTCGAAGGATGTCCTTTTTGTAGTGAGGACACCACGCCTGAACACAGTATTCAAGATGCGGCCGAACTAATGACTTGTACAGTGGCAGGAATACATCGGGTCTTCTGCTCGATAGCACTGATTTCAGCCGAAAAAGTACCTTGCGTGCACGCTGAGCCGCAGCGGCACATTGGTCCTCCCATTTGAAGTCAGCCCTAACCAGTACACCCAAATCCTCAACACACTGTGTGGCGTTAACACTGAGGGAATTCCCCGCCACCTGGACTGAAATCTTATCAACCAGTGTTGACAAGAGTTGGCTCTTATTTAGGTTCAGTGGGAGATCCCACTGGTATGACCAGTTTATGACCCGCTCAAGGTCGTGCATCAAGGTATCTTCATTCGTTGATCCGATGAATTTCACATCATCCGCGAAAATGAAGCATGGGCACTTCAATTCAGAGGACAAGTCATCGATGAAAATCAGGAATAGAAGAGGACCAAGTACCAAACCTTGGGGTACACCACTGATCACGTCGGTTTGATTCGACAGCGTACATCCTACTCTCACTCGGAATGTCCTACCTGTAAGGAAGGCCTTTATCCAAGCAAGTAGACTACCCCGTATGCCTTTGGCTGCAAGCTTAATCTCTAGAAGGCGGTGATTTACGGAATCGAAAGCCTTGCTGAAGTCTAGGTAGAGGGCTTCGACAGGCTTCCTTCATCCATTCTTTTAGTGGCAGTATTGAGAAAGCTAAGGAGGTTAGTCAGGCAGGATCTACCCTTAAGAAATCCATGCTGAGTTACACTCAACAGAGAATGCCGACAAAGATGCTGGCAGATTTTATCACGCAGCAGTTTTTCCATTACTTTCGAGCCGGTGCTGGTCAGGCTGACCGGTCTATAGTTACCAACAGTTGACCTGCAACCGCCTTTGTGTATATTGGCCCGTTTATGGCTTCCCTCCACTTACTGGGAACAACTCCTAGTAGCAGCCATGAATTAGAAAGCTGGCAAACGGTTTGGCAAGCACTGAGGCAAGATTTTTAAGCATAATTGAGTAGATGCCGTCCGGTCCATCAGATTTGTTGACCCGAACATGGATAAGTGCGTCAAACACCTCAGCCTCATTGAAGGACAACTCATCTAATACATGGACACCAGGTGTCGGGTTAAGCAGACCTGACGGTGCGTTTGAAGAATTATCCCGTCGTTGAACGCTACTGAAAACCCTGAGAAGGCAGTCGCCTTAGACAGGTCGGTATCGGCAACTTTTCCGTCCTCCAGTTTCAAATCCCCTATGTTTTCCCTAGTTTTTCCTTTTGACTGTGCGTAGCTATAAAACCTTTTCGGGTTGGATTTAGCATCTCTAGCTAGAGATAACTCAAAATCCTGTTTGAGCACACGTTGTAATTTAACACAGGCATTCCGAGCGGTTTTGTAGCGGGCCCAAGAACCAGAAGTGAGGGATAGCTTATATTGCCGCCATAGACGATCCCGTTTACGGGTAGACCTACGGACTCGAGGAGACCACCAGGGTGGCCTTCGATGCCTTCTCACACACTGCAGCGAAGCGTGCTTGTCTTGTAACTCGTTTAGATACTTAGAAATTCTATCCCAGGTTTCATTTACATTTGAATCGCTAGATAACTAAAGGGAAGATTTTGAAGTCTGCAAGTGTAAACCCCAGTTTATACGCCTAAAATTGCGTCTAGGACGAGAGAAAGGTTTGCGAAAACGCAATATCGCTTCGAAGCTTATCATTACGTGATCACTTTTGCCGAGCGGCGGTAGGTACTTTAAATGACTAATGTCTTCTAGCTGGGACGACAATACCAAGTCAAGAGTGGATGGAGTGCATCCATGGCGAAACCTTGTAGGATCATTGACATGCTGGTGCAGCGCATGATTATGGAGCCATTCGAGAAAGGTGTCAGATTGCTGGGTGACTAGACCAGTGGGGACAGGCCAATCTATGTATGGGAGGTTGAAATCACCCAAGATAAGTACACTGTGAGCTGAGTGAAACAAACCGTCGAGTGTCTCAATAAGCTGTGTAAACTCCTGTTGGGATGCACTGGGAGTGACGTTGACACAAGCGATTGCGAGCGATGACTTGTAGCAAGTCAGGATACTCGTAACAACTTGGACGTTTTCAATGGCTAGAGATATCCCTGTACCCATGTTGTGCAAACCATACTCCAAGAGCAGTGCAACGCCACCGCCTCTCCTATCGCCCGGCCTATCGCATCTCATGACGAGATACTGTTCACTGATGTTTACCGGCACCTCATCAATCGCAGACAGCCAGGTCTCAGAAAGCATCAGTTTCGGCAGCCTCTTGCGTTAACGTAACGGACCGTTGCCTGGCAATTGAGACCGCATCCATATAAGAGAAGCAAATACTGGAGTCATCGTCTCGGGTGCCATCGTCAATTGCGCTAAGACAATCAACGTCATCTGGGCCGGACAACAAGACTAGTGGCAAAGTGCTGTTCGGTATGCCCGTCTGTGACTGAATAGCGTTTTGCGCTGCATCCGGGTTAAGAATGACCGATATTCTCATTGCTAAGTTTCTCTTATTGGAATCAGAATCATTTTGCCGAATCCGGGACGGAGGGTTGTCGGGCTTCACCTGAAGTTTATCTAGCGTTGAGTTTGCGATATACTCAGCCCTAGCCAGGAATGCATCCCGATCCGCCTGGTAATTAAATTCAACCAGGATTGGTCGAGGGCAGTTACCCATCCTCCATCTTCCTACTCGGTGGATTCGCACTGTGGAAGTAGAAGGCTTCATATCCACCATTCGGAGAAGATCGTTTATACACCTACGATCAAGATCTCTGCGAGACTTAGATTCCTTAATATATGGTTCCGCTCGATTAGGAACTAGTACATTTCTAGTTCTACATTTCGGAGCAGAGGAATTGCTGTGCAGTGATTCGATTTGCTGACGCAAACCATTTAATTCCTGGATAATTTGCTCCAGCATAGGTGAACCGGCATCAATTGAATGTTGCTGTTTTGTGTACTGACCTTACTGGTCTTAGTACGCTTCTTGGAGGTGCCAGCTACATTGGCCACCTTGGGAGTGGCAGCTTGCCTGGGTGGATGGGTTACCTGGCTAACCTGTTCGACTTTCGCCTCGGCTGCAGGTAATCTAGATTTTTTATCTGCACGTTTTTTCAAAGTTCTTCGTACATTGGCCTCCTTGGGAGGATGGTGTAACTGATTAACTTTGTCAACTTCCGCCTTGACTGCAGTTGTCCCCGGGCTCATGTTTGCGCACAAAACAAATGCATAGGTTTGAATGGGTACGACGTTAGAAGTGCTAGGCGAAATTTAACTATTTGGAGATTTTACAATAACAAAAGCAGCGTCACTGGCAGTCTTATGGCAGGAGCTGCAATACCACTGTAACCAGCGGTATTTTGCATGAATCCCATAGTGAGATTTATGTATGCCAGAGCAGCTAGGACAAGCTCAACGCTTGCACGCTGTGCACTCAATGCCCCTGACCACTTTTTGCAGCAATTGCCGTTGAGGCAAGCATTGACTGTACTCATCTTACGGCGAGAAATATAAGTAACGATAATGTACCAGAAAGATTATAGACTGATTTAATCACAAGCGTAATTAATCAGCACGAAATATAATAGACGATTTGCTTTTTATAAGGTAGTAAAATAGTTAGTCTATTTTACAATAATTTCACAGAACAACGAAAATGCGTAATAATTTTTAGCAGAGCGTGGAAAATACAACCAAGTTGAACGTACCGCACAAAATTCAGCTCTTATACAGCAAGGAAAGCTAAGTGGGACTTTACATTCTGACTTGACCTAAAAGCAAATATGAACCTGAAAGTTTATATGCCTATGTTCAATCATTACCATAATTAAAAGAAGAAATAGGTACGTTAGACCTGGATGATGGAAACAAAGCTTTGACTTCACAGGAAAATGATAAAGCTTCGAATACATTTTTCGGCATTGCTAATCGGCGTGATTTAGATAACTGTTAAGAAACTAACGAGTACAGCACACCTCTCTTAAGCTCTGTTGCGGTTGATTAAGAAATGGTCACCACAGTTCTGTCGCAGCTTGGTGAAACTAAGTCTGCTGATCCCGACGGTATAAATTCGGCCCATCCTTAAACACTCGCGACTATATATAGCCTTAAAATCAGCAAACGTTAAACAAGCGACATCACTCCGTGGTATACTGCGGATTATTGTAAACGAACGGCACCAGACATATAAACATTTGATAGCCAATTCTCTAATATGTGATGCCCAGCATGTATTCTGGAAAGAAGGGTTTGTCTTACAAAACTTGTAAGCTTTCTTGATGAAGTGGCATAAAGCCTCGATAAAGGGAGAGTAGATGAATTATTCTACCTTGATTTTCAGTAGGCCTTGACCAGTGAACAATATGTACCTTCTGCAAAAACAAGTATGTGTTGCATCAGAGGTGAAGCACATCGGTTATCAGACGGCTTCTCAACTAATCACACTATGTTAGGATTGCATGAGTGTGTTCGGAGGAATCAGCGATAATCAGTGTAGTGCTTTAAGAGTGCTTTAAGTACTTGGTCCACTAATTTCTCTTATTTTTGTAAACGACCTGTCAGCCTGCTTCAGTTCATGTTGGTTCCTTTTTGCTGATTATGACAAGATCATACGATCCGACAGTATAGATACGCTTGTCTCGGATGTGTAGAAAGTAATCGAACGGACGAAGACGTGGGGCATGCCACTAAAATTAGAGAAGAGCTGCGTTCGGACTACTGATTCACCGATGTAACTAGAATTCGGCGAAGGAATCATCAGAATAGCTGTCTCAGAAAGTAAAGGATCTCGGCATTACTACCACAGGAGATTTATGTGGTCTACTAGATGTGCCGTAGCAGAGAACAAAGTTAATAGATTATTGTTCGTGCTGCGCTCCGCGTTGTCATACCGAAAATCTTATATCTTCCTTTCCTTAAACACGATAGTCGTGAAGTCTCACTTGGTGAACGGTGTTCAATCCTGATCACCGTGTCTCATATGGTTCAGCGCGTTGCGAATATGGATGGCTAATAGTCGGACTGGTAAAACGTATGAGGCAAAAGCCAAAGACATCCATCAGTTCTCACTAAGGAGACAATGGCTTCAATGCTAACTAATAGAACCTTTCACGATTATAAATGTTCTCATTGGCAATAATATTACCGAACAACTGAATGTTTACCCTAAAGCAGCTACAAAGGCTAATTCAATGAAACTTCCTGAAAGCAGGCCCAGCCTGCTGATACTTGAGCACTTTTTCAGCAATCGTTTGAAATAAGATCTCATGTGGTATAGTTGTAGTAAACCAAAAACAAGTCTGCACAACACAAAATACAACAAAAATGAAATAAACTCACTAATAGATCTAGAGTGCAAATGTCCAACAATGACCCAGTGAAGTTCAACGATAGCGAGATAATCCACTCAGAAAAATCCAAGAGATCGAATACATGGTGCAGAATGCGCGAAAATGTTGGAGGATACGTTATCACAATTCCCGCACGAAGTAACGCACGTAAACTTCGCAACCACGGATGAAGACAAAGTCCGATGGTTTGAAAGTATATTAAACACCAAAAAATGTACTTTACTATAATTTATTCGAATGAAGCGAACAATGCAAAAAACGGATGCTTGTGTACAAAGTGGAAAGATGCAAATAGGTGAATCACTAAATAATAATAATTCCTAGCGTATTAAGCATAATGGGAGAATCAGATGCTAACTGGCAAACCCTAATTCCAAGAATATTCTAATTTAGTTACCAAAAGAATAAAAACACAAAACATATATTTGTATTGGAAAATGTTTGTATTGTTCAAGTATATTTTTCTGATATCCGGAAACAATAGAGTGTGAACAGTGCGAACGGTATACTTGATATTGAAGTGCAGGTTCTTAAACGCAGACCGTTGAAGAAAATGTGGACGCATGATTGGCAACTTGAACTTGTATTTAAACACGTAATTTTACTGAATCAACAATTAGCCTTGAACGGAGCAATAATTCAACATTAGATAACACTTTTGTGCAAAGAAACGTAATGGCCCGGGAGGATTCTCTTTCTGTTATAAGAATTAGTCGAGAACATTATATCCATGTTGTGGATCTCAATACAAATGTCATCGATCTTGTTGTTGGACCTCAGACTTTTCTTTGTCCTAAAGATGTCAACCAAAAAGTTATCTTTGGGCCAGAGAAAATGATTGTAGTTCCTCCTATGAACTATTGCGTTATTAAAAACCCGGTCATTCGAGATGAAACTGGATCTCCTGTTGTCGATAAATATGGACAAGTAAAGGTCCGTGTTGGTGATGCAGAATATCGATTTTTTCAAGATCCGTTCCCGCTCTATCCTGGTGAAAAATTGACTGATAACGTGAAGCCACTAAAAGTCGTTTCCACAAACAATGCTTTGTATTTAGAATGCACCATGGATTTTGTCGATTCCGATGACGTACGTCGAATCGCAGGTGACCAATGGCTATTCGAGGGTCCAGGTAGGAAAAAACTCAGATGCATAATTATGTGAACTCAACCATTTTTGAATGAACCTTTGCTTAAATTAGGTTTAAATATAAGCTATTCATGAAATAATGTACGGTTTTCTCTTCTGAACACATACATATGTCTAAGTCCTCTTAAATCATCTTCCAGGTACATATATTCCAAGAAAAGAGGTGAAGATCATAAAATCAGTTACTGCAAAAAATATTGAACCTAATGCCGCGTTGTGTATTCGAGCTCTTAGAAACTGCACGGATCGTAATGATGTAGCGCGTCTTTGCAACGAACAATGGCTTGTTCATGGCCCCGGAGTTTATCTTCCTGGACCTTTCGAAGAGGTGGTCGAGGAACGTGTTGCCTACATGCTGACGGAAAAGGTGATTTTCTTATTTATTACAGATATCTGCTTACTTCTTTTTACTCATCAAGTTGTTCAATGTGCCTGTGATCAGGTGTAACAGATGTTAAATACAGTCAATTAGTGCATCCATATTAAAAGCCAAAATCTCCCTTAGTACACCATGAAACAAAGAGCACAGTGTTCGCGTTTATTCATCACATCTGTTTTTGATGCTGAAACACCTACTGTCATTTGGCCTCAAACAGTGCGAAGTCAGTCGTAGATTCCAACTGATGATTTATGTCAACCACGATAGTGAGTTTCGAGTTATTGTTCCGTTATATTGATCTTATATGGCATTAATCTCAAATTCATCTGTCTAAGCCTCAGCAACATGACAGTATCTTAGCCCACGTGCAGGCTTGTGGTCTCACACATAGTCTCAATGTTTAAATCTGATCCATCATCATCATCATGAAAAACAGTTCTGGAGACAAAGTGCCAAGCAATCACGGGTCCTGTCCGTACAGAATAAACATTATATTAGCCCACTTTCCGGTTTGTGATCTCATACATAGTCTCAAATTTTAAGTCTGATCTATCATCATCATCATGAAGAACAGTTCTGGAGATAAAGTGCCAAGCAATCACGGGTCGTGTCCATACTAAATAAAAATTTGCCACCGGTACTGATCTGCATACAGAAACATGCTCGAGCCTCATTATCATTTACACTTTCTTGTATCTGCCTATATTTTGACAACCTGATAGCATCTCAGTCCATGTGCAGACAATGGCATGTTGCTTGACTCCGGGCCTGTGATATCATATAACTTGTGAACGCTGGACCTGCGATAATAATCACCGATGACTTGCACATCATGAACAAACTTACTTTATTTTGCAGCAAAAAAGAATCACAGAAGGATTTAACCACTAACGTTTTAATTTTATTTCTTTGGTAATAGGTTGCTTTACATGTACAAGCTCTACAATCGCACAAAGATAAGTTCGGGATTCAACGTCGCTACGGTGATGAATGGCTGATCACATCCAAAATGACGGACAGTCATATTTGCAGTGTTTACGAGAAAGTCATCGATGTTGTAAACATAACTGTTCTCTCAGCACACAAATATTGCGTTGTTTTGAATCCAGTTGGACCGGATGGTGTCCCACAGTTGGGTAAAAAGCTGCTTGTGCGTGGAGAAAAGTCATTCTTTATTCAGCCTGGTGAGGAATTGCAATCTGGTGTCGAGGATTCTTACATCTTGCAACACAATGAGGGTCTTATTCTCCAAGCCGAAGATGAGTTTACTGACGTAGTGCTGGAATCAAGTGAAAGCTCAGAAGAAGATGTACAAATGATGCAAAAACGTCAAGTGGTGAGTTATAAACTGTCTTCTATTGAATGTTGTTTCCCTTATTGTTCTTTTGCAATGCTTTAAATACTAAATTTGACATTTCAACTCTCTTTTATGTAGCTACGTTGTCCGGGTGATCAATGGATGATACGTGGACCGATTGAATACGTTCCGCCGATCGAAGTCAGCGTGATCGGTCGTCGTAGTCTCATTCCGTTGGATCAAAATGAAGGTATCTACGTGAGGAACACGAAGACGGGCACGGTTCAATCAGTTATTGGTCAAGCTTATATGCTGAAAGAAGACGAAGAATTATGGTCCAAGAAAATTCCTGATGATGTGCTGCAGTTGTTAGTCGCTGGTCGCGACCCCCTAGCAGATCGCAGCGCCTATGTAGCGAAACGTGTACCCACGGAACAAGAATTGGATCTGACGAGAGTTTTTACGTTCCAGGTCCCTCACAACGCTGCAGTACAAATTTATGATTACAAAGAACGAAAGGCTCGAGTGGAATTCGGACCGACTCTCATCATGTTGGGTCCCGATGAACAATTCACTCGACTCAGTTTGAGTGGCGGTAGACCGAAACAACCTAACCGTATCAAGAGCCTTTGTCTATTGTTGGGACCTGATTTCTGCACTGATGTGGTAGTCGTGGAGACTGCTGATCATGCTCGACTGTCACTTCAGCTTTCGTACAACTGGCACTTTGAAGTTCCGTCACCGTGTAGTCAGTCGGAGGCGGCCCAACTATTCTCTGTTCCAGATTTTATTGGAGACATGTGCAAGGCGATTGCTTCTCGAATCCGTGGTTCAGTGGCTTCGGTGAATTTTGACGACTTTCATCGAGTAAGCTCCAATAATTCTAATATGCTCGTCTTGCCAGAATACTTCACGCTAAGTATCATTCCTTAAATTTCAGTTTTACTAATTCCCTCCTAAGTTTTTTTCTTCATCCTTCAGGTGTTAGGTTGAACGGTTTTATCAAAATAGATCACGTTGTTCTGCTTGTGTGGTCATGATCAATCATGATTAATTTGTGCTATTGTTTGAGCCCTAACACCGGACGTTACCCAACCAGTTATATCGTTTCCAAGACACCTTTAGTGTGTTAACTTTCTGAGCGTTTATTCAGCTACTGTTTTTTTCTTGCAACCACACACACAGATTCTGCCTTCTTTCGTCTCATGCTTGTTAGCAAACAGGTTCACTTTAACATCGGTTTTCATGTTCTAATGCTTTCACAGAATTCAGCCAAAATTATTCGAGCCTCCGTTTTTGGCATGGACAATGAAGGACGGATCAGGGACGCTTTTGTCTTTCCGCAAAACAATTTGCATATTACTAGTGTCGATGTTCAATCTGTGGAGCCAGTGGATCAACGCACTCGAGAATCGCTACAAAAATCCGTACAATTAGCGATCGAGATTACTACTAACTCACAAGAAGCTGCCGCGCGGTAAGTTTTCATCAAAAACAGACCATTGCGTTTGCATGACGTTTTGCTCCCTTATCACAATTTCCACCTTAACAGACACGAGGCTAGTCGCCTGGAACAAGAAGCTCGTGGTCGCTTGGAGCGCCAGCGTATTCAGGACGAAGCATCCGCCGAAGAGTCACGTCGTGATTTGATTCAAATGCGTGTTGAATTGGCGGCGCTGGAGAGCACTGGTGAAGCGAAAGCTGAGGCCCTCGGTCGTGCAGAAGCCTCACGCATTGAGGGTGAGGCCGCAGTGTCTCAAGCGAAACTTAAAGCTGAAGCCATGATGATTGAAACGGTACGTGTTTGGATTTGCTCATTCCTGTTACCTGGCAATCTCTATCAGTAATTCCCTACTGAACGCCCATCCGTTAGTTTTCTTCATCAGAGTGTCAGCTTAATTTGTCCTGACGTTAAAAGCTTGGGACTTAGGCTATGGAAAAACATATTTTTGAAAGAACCTCGGTGTCTAGTATGTGAGCCGAATGTACTGATGGAAAGCCAACGCATCCCAGTTTGTTTCGAGCTAATGAATGCAACTGCGGATTCCGAAATCCGAGACGTGACAAACAGGCGTATTTTTAACTGTAGGTCGCGGAAGATGGCTTCGAGCGTGTCTGTTGCTATCTATATGTAAACAGGAGTTTTACGTATTTCATGAGTCATCTTTTTTATTGTTAGCCAATATGCCTGACTCCATTCTACCATTTAATAGTATCCAGCTTATATTTTGACATCATGGTCATCAGCATTCTAATGGATTGCTTTTTCATTTAGGACGCTGAATTAGAGCGCTTGAAAAAGGCCCGTGTTGTGGAGCTGGAATATAATAAACAAAAAGACCAACAACGTATTCAAATGCTCACGGAACAAGCCCGAATCGAGATCTCGCGTTTTACTTCCATGGTGGATTCCATCGGTGCGGACACATTAAAGGCAATTGCTAGCGCCGGTCCGGAGCACAATTTGCGCATGCTCAGTGCACTTGGGCTGCAAAGCACCTTAATCACCGATGGAACTACACCGGTGAATCTGTTGAACACCGCTCATGGACTGATTGGACAAATGAGCGCACCGAAACGCGGCGCGAAACGCAGAGTATTGAACAACGCAGTGAGACAACCCCATCTCGCTCCGGTCTGGGAATCCGCTGCCAATCGTGATGCAGGCGAGGATGATAATTCATGTGATGACGACTCAGCGGTCGCTCAGGAATCTTGAGATTTTCAGACAAGCTTTTGCGCGCCATTCGCCGTTTACCTTTGTTCTTGCGCTTTTGATTTCCAATTATTATGTTTTCTTGTGACCATTGATTTTGCTAACGATATTTCTTAAATATTTTTGCTAATAAAGAGCCCTGTGAACAGCCGATCCATATTCTGTTGAAACTTACGTGGTAGCCATGGGAAAATGGCTCTTCGTACGACATTTATGTATTTACACGAGACTGCTGTCCTCACTTGAGATTCAGGAGATCCATGAAACTATTGATGGACCGTCACAATGAGATGTGAGAAAAGAGATTGCTAAAGCTTGGACATGAAATTCACCGTGTTGAGGTAACCATACAAACTAATCGGCGAGCATTTTGATTTACCCACCAGCTCCAAAAGCTCCACTTAACGGTTATTGATCCCTGACTTATTCTCAGTAACCTTTCACAACTATGCTTGGACTGCTAAATCGCAATATTCCTACTCACCGCATCTCGGGGTTCGGAACCACAGCGTTCACTGATTTTCACTCTAAACTGTTCATTTCGAAGACTATTTTGTTCACAATTAATGATCTTGTTGGCGTGCAACTGACGCCAAACGACCGAGTTCTGCCTATCGTCACGCGATTGTGATGCACATCCATGGTCGATATCGACTGAAGGAAGCCAACACAATGATCTTGTAGTAAACAGTAATCTGAAGATGTGCTGTCCTGCACATTTATGTGCTGTGAAGATAACACCGTGATACATTGTTTTACAACCGTCAGTACGCTGCATGCGGAATAACAGTGGAGTCTCATTGCATTTCTATTTTCATTCTCATGGAAACCTAGTGGTATATTAGCTCACCTGCAGTTTATGACTGTGCAACACTGCCTGAATCAGGTTTGTGATTTCATGTGTCATACATATACGATTATAGTCCTGGTCCCTGATCGGAATTGACTACCACAGATTTGTTTTGTTTCTTGCATCATATGTCCCCTTGTTTCGTGCTCTGCTCTTTCCTTTTGCTCTGCTGCTATCGTATCTTAGTCTCGTCTTACCTGTTCTATGAGGTTCCAGTTCGCTTATCCCAATATCCGACAGCGTTCTTGGTTCTCCCCCGAAACGCACTAAGTTATCGCGTGTTTTGTCATACGATATACCACCAGTAGTTTTGCTTCCTAATTTACCTGGGCGTTAGCACTGTGCGAATAAACCTCTCCGTCCTGCCGATATTCTGTAGGTGGTACAGTAATGTTGTATACAAACGGCAATGTTCTGTCACTTGAGATTTGACACTGCGGTCACGCGATGTATTGATATTCGTTGTCGTTCTAGTTGTTTTAGTTGGCAAATTTGACCTTGTTTCAAAATATCATGTCTAAATCATGAGTGAACTTGGGATCCTTCGACATCACAAGTTCACGTATTGGTTATCAGCGCCCTTAGTTGACGTATGGGTTATATTTTTCTTGAATTCCCAACCTAAACATGTGATGGAATTTCCGTGCATGACGATATTTAAAGTGGAATTAGACTTACTTATGCAAGCGAACATAATTTGTGAGCCATAAAGTTTATATACTCTAAGATTATTTTTCATATTTTAATTCATACAATAATCTTGTGGTGTTGTAATGTGTTCGCTTTCTTTAACTGAATCTAATCTTGCTTGCACAGTCGACCTTTGGGCCGACCGCTCTTGCGATACTAAGACGTTTGCACAAGAGATGCCAAAGCACTAGAGCGTCAGACTTCGAGTTAGCAAGAACTTGCTCTTGACCGCTCACTTTGAAGGCATTGTGTAAAGCGATGTCTGCAAGCAGTTGAACGCAGATCGCGCCGCCGTCTTTTTGATGTGGCAAAATTGTCGTATTCCGAAAGATCTACTCTATGGTGAATTGACATCAAGAAGTCGAACGTTGAGCCATTGGACCGTTGTGCTACAAAGACGTTCGGAAAATAGATACGAATGCTCTTGACCGCTATCTGGAGGCATTGTGTAAGGCGTTGTCTGCAATCTGGGGAAGAGTAACTACAGCTCTTAGCTGCTAATCATGCTGACACCGATCGAATGAGTACCGCCCATTGCTGCGAGCGCGGCGGGAGAGATTGTTCGTCCCGAATCGTACTGTTTAGTTATTCGAAAGGATGCGGAGCATTAAACCATCATTGCTTGAGATGTACGTTCATGGACGACATCGGCCGAAGGAGGCCAACAACAAATATCATATAAAGGGTAATAAGACTGCGTGTGCTGTATACAATCATTTTGAGATTGGTTGCCACCAGACACGAGATTTCAAATAAGACAAGATTACAGTACCTCTGCTACTCCGTTCATTGAACCCAGTGTATATCGGGAGGTTACTCACAACATCTAGTCCCAGATACGTAAATTGAAATGTACCGATACAAGCTGTCTCTTGAAGTCGTTCAATAGTTATAATAGGTGGCGATACACTATGTTCACCAAGAAGCTTCATTTGATGTTTGCTGATTGTCATTCGATGTGTGTCTAGAGTTTCTTCGGGGATTGCATAATCAAGGCTACATCGTCGCAAACAACAGGTCACGTGTTACATCCCGAACAACCTCAAGATGATGCGATGCCTCTTATAAGCACCACATATATCACCCGCAAGATAAATATAAAGAATTTGTTGGTGAGTTTTGTTTTCCTAACATAGCATATTGTTTCGCGTATCAACCGTCATTCCTTCTCCCCTAAGATTCTTACCGTGCGCGGGTGGGATTTTATTGATTTCCGATTGCTTCGCCATTTTGTGAACTCATTACCAAATCCCACTGACTGTGCTATGCTAAACGGTTGTATTACAAAAGATCTACTCCATGGAGAATTGAATTCAAGAAGTCGACCATTGGGTAGACCACACTTGCGCTACAAATTTGTTTGCGAAAGTGATATGAAAGCTCTGTGTAGAGTTAATCTTCAAGCTGGATAAGAGCAAATACTGCTCTTGGCGGCTGATCAAAGGTCACACAGTTTGACGTCCGCCGTTTACTCACTCAAGGGATAATCTTGATAATATTCTGCTTTATTTAACTGTAATTTGGTCGTCCTACACTCTTTCATATCGGTTACAATTTCAAACAAGTTTTACTGGATCCAGTGTAAACTTTCGAATCATAAACGCGTTCATATACCGTGACTTGCGACATACACTTAGTTACCCAGCAACATTACAAACGCCCCACTCCCGCTGATATGTTCGTTTGGCACGTGTCTGTTTCCTTTGGAATACACTCCTGAAACGATCCTTCCAGCTCCCTGTGTCGAGATATTTATTCACTTGGTGGCATTACAAACTCCCCATCCACGTGTTGACTTTTGCCGATAATTTTGTTCTGTGCGCACCTGTTTCCTTTCGAACACAACCTGAAACTATTGCTACAGCTCACAGCGTTGTGACATTTATTCGAAATGTGGACAAATTTGGCGCTAAACGGTTTGACTGAAACTGCGTATGAACGCACGGTAAGTTATTTGAAAATATTCGAGACCGATCGGGAGTCCATAATCATGAAAAGAAAGTTTACAATGAATCAGTTATAGCACATTTTTTGGTAACGATTCGCTTCTGAACACAGAAACTTCGTCAGACCAAAGGTGTCGGTACGAACAGTGTTCTGATTTAATAGGCATTTTTTGACCAATGCTGAGTTCTTTAATATAGAAAGGCGAGATCAAGACTATTGATCACCCCCTAAATGCTGTGTTAATCCGTAAATTGTATATTTTGTGTGCATGTGCGAACAGCGTCCGCTGACCCACTGCTTACGTAATCCATGTGCACATTAGGTGTTATGCACGTTAATCCTTATTCGCTGCAGAACCGAACGCCAGATTGTTGAGATATCCGCCCCATCCACCTTGTTCACCGCATTCGCCCTAGCCGCTGTGATTTCAACTGCCTCAATGTGAAGTCTTTCCCTATAAGATATCACACCCCGTCTTATCACTTCCACGTTATCAAGATATACGCTGTCCAGTGTCTAGCACGTGTTCAGCTAGGGCAAAATCCCGAATCTGAGATTGATATTCACTGGGATTGCGGGGTTGCTTTCCCACTCGTTTCCTAGTGTTCGTTTACCCTAGTGCAAAGTTCTCTAGACGTTTGCCCAATGTAAACACCCGCGCCACCCTTGCATTTGATTTTGTAGATGCAGTTCGTCGCACAACCTAAAGGAGTCTTATCTTTTAGATGCATTAATGCGGAGCTGAGAGTTCTACCTCCCTTATGTGTTACTAAAATACCTGCGTTATTCGAGATTCGACTTATTCCTTTGGAGGCGCTTTACACATACGGTAGAGATCGTCAAACTTTCCGGAAATATTCGACCGAAACTATATGTTTACGTAAATTTGTTTTTCCGGGTGTGTGTAAAAAGGAAGCTATAAGGGATTTCAGTAAACTGGGGCGAACACAGTATCATTCAACATAAAATATCGTAACGTTTATTTAAAGATCATTTCATTTGGTGAGGGAACAATTTCTGGCGGTAAACTGTTGCAAAATGTTGCGTAAATGTTACGGCGAAAGTTTAATCGGGAATGTGATATTTGAAGGGTAAGATTGAGACTGCGGGTCGGGAGATGAAAACCAGTTTTAAAGAGGTGTCTGTGTGGGTGGGACCCGGCATGGATTATTCGGTATGTCAAGATTAGGTCAGCTAGGATGCGCCTGTGTTCGAAGGTTCACAATCCAAGTTTAGTCAGTCGCTGCTCACACGGTAGATTATGCAATCCAGTAACCATTATAGTTGCCTTATGATTAAGCATTTCGAGTGGCAAGATGTCTATTTTCCATCCATGGTGTACAAGCATGTGCTGTGTAGCTCACAAGTAGATGTATGTATGTATTGAATGCACATGAACAGAACGGAGTAATTACTTTTCGATATTTCACATCGAGCTCTACAATACAAACGTTAGAAAATAGAAATGAATTTAATCAACAGCAAGACTTTCTAAATTTAAAACGAAAATTTCAAGTTTTTAATGCTTTCAACTTTTCTTTTTATTTAAAACTTCAACGTTGAGTTGTTTTTTGATCAAAATCGTGCAAAACATATGTCTATACAAATCCATATTAGAGTGCAAGTCGCGCAAAACAAAAAACTCAGTGCTTTCCATACTCGAAGCCAAACCGTGTAACGATTTTCAACTTAAGATAAAGCGTCTTTTCAATGAAGCAACGTGTCTTACGGTGCACATCAATACCGCATTCGTGTTTTCAACTAAAAGGTTGCCGATGAATGAAATTCAATGGGGCCGCGTCAATGCGTCTTTTGTGCAGTTCATAACATCAAGGTGCACTTATGAACAATGCATTAAAGAGTGTTTCACTGATACTGATATGTAATTTGGCTAACGATGATCATTTAAAACCTGAGTTCGATAGATTACCACTCTGCCTAGTGGATAAAATCATTTCACATCTACTGCCTTGTGAAACCTCAGGTAAGTAACCGAACTACGATATTCAGGTGCCTGAAAATAGAAAATGTTCTAAAATCTGTCAATGTAGTTGTTGTTGGCCCCATCCGCTCGATGTTGACCGTGGATTTACATCACAAGCGCACGATGGTTTCATTCTCCACAGCTATACAAATTATTAAACAGTTCGATTCGGGAGTGACAATCTCTCCCACAGCGCTCGCAACGACAGACAGAACTCGGTCGTTTGGCGTCAGTTGCACGCCCGCGGCGTGATCTGCGTTCAGCAGCCAAGAGCTGTATCTGTCAATGTAGTATACACAAGAAAAAGATAGTAGTCGGTAAATTTCAAGGTTGATTATGTAGAGTTCGAAGGCGAATGTTTGCTAAAATTACATTACATAAGCTGAAACTATTAATGGCGTGAGATTTAGAACATTAGGAAAACATACCATCCAGTAAAGATCGTGGGTTGAATCTAGACAAAGAACTGGTGTCAACACATTATCACGTCTAATCATGATCTCCAAACTTGTCTTCGTGAGGTTAACACCTAAGATCGGATGGCAAAGAAGAATAACTCTAACCATAAAAAGCATTTCGTCGGTGGAATGTGCCCAATGTCATACAACAATGACAAGCTGTTCACGGCCGGGACTTGAACAATTACGAAATCCATATAAAAGTAAGCACAAACAAACTTGCATCAGGAGACTACACCTCAAGATTCATTATTCAACAATCAAGAATTTACGGTCACAAAAACCACGTAGCTTCACAATTACCCGATCATAGTAAATATTAATTTATCTAATGTCAATTGTAGTCCAGTTGAATACTTAGCATGAGTCAATACGCAGGTGTCGTTAAATAGTTATGCAACGAATAATTGTCCAAATTTCGAGCGATGACAATAGTTTCGGGGAGGGCATTCCAAAGGAAAGAGACACGTACACAAACGAATACTTATTGTACAAGAGCATTTTGTAGCTTCCTATTCGTGCGCTGTGCTCGGCTATTCAATGGCGTCCAATTCAGCTAATTCAGTCGAATGGGCTCGACGAGTTGAAGAATCGCGCCTAACGGGTTGGCGCGGACGCTCTGAGAATTCTGCGGTTCTCATGAAACATACCGATAACGGTTTACTGACACAGACATTTAACCCCCAGTTACATAAAGACTTTATTAAGCAGGAGAGATATGCAATTGATTTTAAGAACGTCAATTTTTCCTTTGTTCAGTATCGCTGAATTGCTCCAGATTTCCGGGCTCATATCTCAGCATACTACTTCTTCTGTTTGATATTCAATTCAATTCAATTTTAATGGTCTAAAAAGCATATAGCTTAACAAAAATCACAGAATAATATAGCAATTACGAATAACATGGGTAGTAAAACGGGATTTGTTTACTTACTGAGCAGTCGCGAAATCAAGTAAAAATCCATAGGGCAGAAACTGTTTTCAAAGTTCAAGGCTTTTATGGTGTAAAATATCTAGGTTCAATGTTTGGTCGACATGAAATTGTCCACATTCGATTTGAATATATCCTATTTTGGTGAATGTGCAACGTTACAGGTTAGGGAGTTCCAGGTAAAGCATACACGTACAGAATAAAAATACCTTCGACAGTTTAGTCTCGAGTCGGGAATAAGTACTGTATAGTCGTGACTCCGGCTGGTTCTAGGTGGTAGTCATGTGAATAGTTTATTTAGAGGATGGTTGGGGGTTTGCAGTATATTTACCATAAGAATCGAATCGCCTCTAAGACAGCGGTAACGAGAGTCGAAAAGACTGAGACTTGCAATACGATCCTTGTATTGTTTGTGCTTCAAACCGCGTACGAGCTTGGTGGTCCGATGATATGTTCTCCGCAAGAGGCTGATGTCCTTCTGTAGCCAGGGTGCCCAAGCCTGAACCGCATACTTCATGGTTGGCCTCAAGTACGTAATAATTATTCGATGAACGGTTTGCTTCGTGAAACTCCCGAACACGCGTTTTAGCAAAAGCAGTACTCGTGACGTCTTTTATTATACAGCTGTCGCGTTATGTGACGGTTTCAAAGTGCTGCTCACCCACACAGCCAAGTCCTTCTCCTTGTCAGTGCTTTCAAGAATATGGGAACCAAGGGTGTAAGAGAACTCGAAATATCTTCCAACAGTCAACACCTTGCATTTTTTGACATTGAAATGTAGTTCAATTCTAACTGACCAGTCTTGCAAGGCATCGAGGTCCAGCTGAAGCTGTCTGCAATCCTCAGTTGTGTGTACTTGTGTCCACAGCTTGATGTCATCCGCAAATAACAAGATTTTGCAGCGAACAAGTTGAGGTAAGTCGTTGACATACATCAGGAAAAGAAGTGGTCCAAGCACTGATCCCTGCGGCACCCCACTCGTTACTGCAATAGGTCGTGACAAAGCACCATCAACCCTTACTCGAATGACACGCTCGCGGAGATAATCTTCAAACCACGCTAGTAATGAACCCTTGATTCCACATAGCTTCATCTTTTGTAGTAACAGACTGTGGTTGACACGATCGAATGCTTTTGACACGATAACAAGCGTGTACTGTGAGACCTTTGTTTACAGCTTGTGTTCCAGAACTTGATTGAAGAACTGAGGTCGTATGCTGTCGGCAATACTTTCGTAAACCGTTAAGAAATTTCCACAGGTTGGGATGTTGGCAAAAAAGAGTGACTGTAATGCATGATGCCAGGCTTCTACAGCATTATTCGTCCTGGCAAGACCACTATTTTCGTGTTCATACTTATTGCATGTTTCAGGTGGAAATATAGATGGTGCAAAGTTTTCTCTTCTACCTCTAATTCGTCGACCTCGTACAAAGATATGTTCAAAATAAGATAACAGTTCATTCATCCTTTCACTTTTAGGCATAGATTCGGCTAAATTCTCAAATGTGTCGACTACATCATTCAACCACATCTGGTAATGTATTCGGCGCTCTAGCTCGCAACACACTAAGCAACTTATTATATGTAATCGCTGTTTTGTTTTGCAAAAGACAGCAAATTGCTGGTGGTGTGACATTTTCTATATATTTAAAATGTACAGTGTATAACTGGTAGAAAAGCGAAGGTACAACCTTGAACGTCCCATCAGCAAACCACATCTTGCTAAGAGACAGTGCACCAACCAGGCTTCGATTACCGAAGATAAAATAACTTGCATCGTCACTATGGTCTTTAGAATCATACAACCAGAAATCTATGTATATATTTGGAACATAAAACATGCGTCACTTGGGAGGGACGGGAGAGTGCATGCTGGGTCTTTCCTTCTTATACTGTTTTTATGACTGTTGAGTGTCGGCGAGATAGCCCCTTTTTGAGGCAATGCCATTAGAGTGCCTAATGACAGACCGAATGTGAACGAAGTCCGTGAGCCAAAGGGGGTTGCATTCA
>JACCGJ010002131.1:0-43171 GCA_013407085.1 Atriophallophorus winterbourni
AAGGACTTTGGTCTTGCTCATGCTGATTGTTAGACCAAAGTCTTTGCATGCCGACGAAAAACAGTCCATTAGAGACTGAAGGTGCTCCTGGGAGTGAGCAATAAATGCTGCATCGTCGGCAAACAGCAGGTCACGGATTAGCACATTTCGTGCCTTGGTTTGTGCTCTCAACCGGTTTAGGTTGAAAAGCTTGCCGTCACTTCGCGTGCGTAGGTAAATACCTTCTGTCCTCGTCCTGAAAGCGTGCTTCAGAAGCAGAGCAAAGAAATTGCCGAACATCGTGGGAGCAAGAACACACCGTTGTTTGACGCCTCGGCAAATTTCAAATGCTTCTGAACATGCAACGTTTAAAAGGGACTGAGCCTTTTATGCCTGAGTGGAACGAAATAACGAGTCTCAGCAGCCTTGGGGGGCAGCCTATCAGATCGAGCATTTTTTTGAAAAGACCCTCCCTGCTGACGTAGTCGAATGCCTTCGTTAGATCAATAAAAACAGCGTATAATGGCATACGCTGTTCCCGACAGTTTTCTTGAAGTTGTCTCAGGGAGAAGATCATGTCAACGGTTGATCTTCCCTTGCGAAAGCCACATTGAGATTCGGAGTAAATTCTATCAGCTAAACTTGCAGCCGGATCTGTAAGACTTCAGCAAACAATTTGCCTACAACATTCAGAAGAAAGATTCCTCTGTAATTGTTGCAGTCGCCTCTGTCACCCTTATTCTAAAATAGCGTGATGATCTCTGTGTCTCGCATCTCTTGTGGGACACCCCCCTCCTGCCAGCACTGAAGAAGCAAATGGTGAAGAGGCTGTAATAATGCTGCTCTACCGCATTTGATGAGCTCAGGTGGAATTCCGTCGTCACCAGGGGCCTTCCCATTCGCTAAGCGGTCGATTGCCTTATTGAGCTCATCAAGAGTAGGAGGGGTATCTAGATATTCAATGGTCGGCAATCGTTCGACATTTTCAAGTGCATGCGGTAGAACCGTACTGTCCCTAGAGTAGAGGGAGGAGAAGTGCTCTACCCATCTTTCCATCTGTTGAGTTTTGTCGACAATCGGCTTAACAGATAAAGACTTAATGGGAGCCGTTTTAAGTTTGTTTGGGCCAATGGCTCTCTTGATCCCATCATACATACCGTGAAAATTGCCGGTATCCGCAGCTTTTTGGATATTGAGGCTAACTTCAGTCCAATAGTCGTTTGCAAAACGCCTTGCAGTCTGTTGGACCTTATTTCTAGCTGCTCTTAGAAGACGTAAGTTTTCATCTGTTGGCATACCTTTGAACCTCAAGAATGCTGAGCGTTTCTCATCCAGCACAGCAGTCATCTCAGAAGCGTTTGCTTCGAACCAGTCGCTCGTTCGAGCTTTCTTCGGACCGAAAGTGGAAATTGCGACTCGGCATATGCAGATTTTTATCAATTCCCAGTTTTCTGAAGCAGATTCAAGTGGGGTTGTCTTGTTGAACTCGTCCGTGAAGGCTTTTGCGAATCTCGCAGTTAGATTAGGTTCGCACATGCGAGTGACGTCTATCCTAGACTTAGCAGAGAATTTGGTGCGGTAAAATCTCGTGTGGGGGAGCTTCAGTTTTGCACAGACCAGTGAATGATCAGTGTCGCAGTCTGCGCTTTGATATGATCTAGTGAGGAGCACGCTTCCTATATTAGTACGCTTAACAAGAATAAGGTCAAGCTGATGCCAATGCTTAAAGCGAGGATGCTTCCAAGAGACTTTATGCTGTGGTTTTGTTTGAAAGAAAGTGTTACTGACACAAAGATTAAACTGTGTGCATAATTCTAAAAGGCTTTGCCCATTTTTATTGGTTTTACCTACACCAAACCTTCCGAGACAGTTTTGCCAAGACTCGTAATCTGCACCAACTCTGGCATTGAAATCACCCAATACCACTACACAGTTTTTCTGTGGTACGTTTTTCAGGACGGCTGTGAGGTTATGATAAAACGCGTCTTTTTCAGCAGGCGTCGCAGAGAGCGTCGGTGCATAAACGTTGACCAACGTAATGGTACCAGTAATGCACCTCAGATTTAGAGTCCAAATCCGTTCGCTCCCGCTGCTGCTCGGTTCTGTTGCCTTTAATATGTCGTTTCGCACGGCAAACCCAACTCCATGCAGTCGAGGCTCATCGAAACCTCTTCCTTTCCAAAAGAATGTGTAATCACTTTCTGTTAGCTTACCAGTGTCTGGTAAGCGCGTCTCCTGTAGGGCAGCCACGTCGACATTCAGCCTCTTTAGCTCGTTGTTAATCACGGCGGACTTTCTAACGCCTCTGATATTCGAGACGTCGTCATGAAATCCTGGAAGCATGGATCGGACGTTCCAGGTTCCAAGTTTCAGAACTGACATTTGTTGTTTGGTATTTCGATTCGCTGGTGCAGAAAAATACAGTCTGCTTGTCGGTTGATTCCTAATCCCCATGCACCCAATGAGGATAGCACACCGTGGCGAGATTGCACTTTATTGACTGGGGGCTGCCCAGCTTGAGGCGGGCGGTAGCCGTCCAATGAGACCTGGAAGTCTCTCACACCGTCGAAAGCAGCCCCAGGCGCTTAGCTCTACGCCAGTCGAGTCATAGCTTTTAACCGGTATCTGCTGCTTCCCGTGTTATTTTCCGTAGAAGCGGAATGGAGTGTCCTCTCCATTTGTGCGTTGTGATGTACGCCAGGGCAGTTCAATATGGAGAACTAGCTGTTGCCCATGCAGCAAGTGCTCCCTCTCCACGGCACCACTGGAACCAAAGGAACAGCTAGGCTGATACGTTTGGACAACGATGCCGTCGCAGGAGCTGGCAGGACGAAGTTGAATAAACTTCGGACTGCCTAACGGGACTCCGGCTCCGGATTTTTCCTCGAGGTTGACTCCTGAAGCCTTTTCCATGAATGGATGTAGCCACAAGGCAGTGGAGGTTTGAGATAAGGGTTTTCCTTCCCCTAGGTGGGCCGCCTTCATGGACTAACGAGCTCCACCTGCCTGAAGCATGCTGGTTTTGAGACGCCAGTCCGCCGCCTTCGCCCTTTCTCCTGTCAGTAGAAGCAGTTCCGCCGGGTCACACAGGACAACGCGTGCACGCCAGGAGCTGGACTTGGTTGTCAGACTTTATGCTACACCAAATTATTTGCGAATTCGAGGATGAATCGTCATTCGCAAATTGAAATTTAACTTTTATGTGGGGACTAATCTAAGTCCCAAATTCGGAGCAATGCAGCGCCGATTACGGAGTATTTCTGCACGTACCTAACCGCCACTGGCAAATCAATTTAGCAACAGGTCACCTTCAAAACCCCGAAGTATTGCACGATTCTAAACCCGTGCCTAGGATTTGGTGAGCCTAAAATATCTCACCTTTTGTACCGTTCAGGGAAGGGGGCATGTTTTTTTCTGAGTGCGAGGTTGAATACTATATGGCTTGAAAGAAGTTCTTACCAACCGTAATGTCAAGCAGAACCTTCTGGGAGATGTATTGATGTCAGTCATAGCGCTCACTGAAAAGACAACAGGTACAGGCACGGACATAAGGGAATCACCGATATCTAGTATATCACTTTACAACGGACAGTGGGGATGGCTTTGCGTGATTAAAGGTTTAATAAAGGCTGCGTCAAATCTAGCTACAGTTAACGCGCCTGAGCGTACTAGAATTAAACGAGAGTCCAAACTCAGGGTTTTACTGAAACCCATCATCACACAAAACAGAAAAATCCCCGTTTCAAAAGACACGACTCAGTAGCGAAATAAACGGTTTTTTAGATAATTGCATCAATCCCCAACGTCATTAAGCGGATGAGTAAGAAATATGGTGGGATGCACAACGATGCACGCCGCAAGAAATCTGCTGGCTCATGTAAACCTGCCTCTTCACAACTGTTACTTGTCAGTATGTCTCTTCGATGAATTTACCCGAGTTCCCAATTGCTTCTGCTTTGTCTGAGTGGGTATTATTTTGCCACGGGAGCGGGGCGATTGTCTGCTTGCTAATTATGGCAGTTCCCATAAATAAAGAGGAAATTAAAACAATGACTCAACAGTTATGAGCGTTGCGGTAACATTTAACCGATCGGCACAACAGAAAAATAGAATAGGTCAAGCAAAACTGCCGTACAGTAAAGCATTTAGTACGCATGCGCTGTACACCATCATCTTCGTCTTTACAATCAGCTTGCGGTTACCCCAAACACGAGAGTTCAAACGAGACAGAATGACAGCTGCTCTGCCAATCCGCTTATCAATATCCGTGTCTAGCGAGAGGTTACCCGCAATGGTTGAACCAAAGTATGTGAACTTACTTAATCCATTAATACGTGATTTTCAGATGTCTGCACCGAATTTCTAACTCTGATCAAACGTCCAAACATCCATACATATTGTACATAAAAGGAGTTGCTTAGGTGAATGGAAGTTTAAAAAAAGGATAACTTCTGGAAATGTGATTCGTTTCAGGCTTATTCGAAATCAATATTGGTCAGTCGGTAACGGGAAGTGAATTACTCAATCGGAGAAGACTCGGTAGTATAGTGGATAAGTGATTCAATTTTACTGCAAATTCAAGGAATAGTGAAAATTCGTAATGATATATTATCGGAGCGTGGAAAATACAACCAAGTTGAACGTACCTCGCAAGGTTGTTGAATATGAATGTTGAATATAATTGTCCAAATTAGCTTTAAAAATATCCAGGTTGGCTGAGTGTGTAACAATGGAGCGAAGAGTGTTCCATATGAAGTTTACACGTACAGAATACGAATATCTTCGACAGTTCAGTCTTGAATTGGGAATAAGCGCTGTAAGTTCATGTTTCCGACTGGCACGAGGTGGCGAGCGTGTGAAAAGTTTGGACAAGGGATGGTTAGGGACGTGCATAATGTTGTACATCAGTATGAGGTCACCTCTTAGTCGCCGACAGCGAAAGTCTAAAAGATTGAGACTCCTCAAACGTTCTTCATATGGTTTAGCAGCTAGTCCGGGTACAATCTTTGTGGTTCGGTGGTAAATACACTGTAGAAGATTGATGTCTTTCTGAATCCAGGGTGACCAAGCTTGAACAGCGTACTCCATCGCTGGTCTCTGATAGGTGTTCATGATTCGGGGTGCTGACTGATTCGAGAATCTGCCGAAAATTCGTTTCATTAACGCCAATACTTGTGACGCCTTTTTATATACCGCTTTGCACTGCAGTGAAGTCTTCAGACTTGAACTGGTGCAAACTCCCAAATCCTTCTTTTCAGTTGTCCAGACGAGTTGTGGGACCCAAGAGTGTAGTTGTAGTTCACGGTCTTTCCAATGTTTAACACCTTGCACTTTTGGAAGTTAAAGGGTAGATTGTTTTTCAGAGACCAATCATGCAATGTGTTTAGATCCTTCTGCAAAATTTCACAGTCGTCATTTGTACGTGTGCTTCTCTAAAGCTTGATATCATCTGCAAATAACATAACCTTGCATTTAACACGCTCAGAATGTCGTTTGCGTGGATCAAAAACAAAATCGGTCCGCGGACCGAACCCTGGGGCACTCCGCTCGTAATTTCAAATGATTTCGATAAGGCCTCTTCAACTCTGACTTGGGCACTCCTGTTGCGTAAATAGTTTTCTAGCCAAGCAAGAGGTTTTCCTGTTATCCCGTGCAATTCAAGTTTCTGGATTAAAACACTATGATTGACGCGGTCGAAAGCTTTTGACATGTCTAAAAATATGCGTGGATGCAGTAACCATTGTCCACACATTCAGTTCAGTCGTTTAAGTTGAACAAGAGATTAGATAGACATAAGTGATATTTCCTCAATCCGTGCTGTTCAGTCGCAAGCAGTCTATTGGTTTCAAGGTGATTGGTGATTTTTTACGCCACTAAACTCCCTGACTCTTTAGAAATTACTGGCAACAAGGTACCTGGTATATAGTTCGCAGCGTCTGATCGATTCCCACCCTTGTAGATTGTTCTGATGATACCAGATTTCCATTCCGTTGGAACCATACTATTTTCGAGCGAAATTTGGAATAACGTGCTGAGTAGACCACACAATGAGGATGCACATTGTTTGAGGATAAAAGGAGTGATTCCATCTGCTCCTGGTGACTTTGTGATATTCAAACGAAGAAGTCTGAGCATGACACACTCATTGTTTATTGAGATTTCGTTAAGCATTTCATCCGAAGTTGATCGAATGCGGTGTAAGATGCACTGATTCCTTAGGACTGAAAACTTTGCAGCAGTAACCTGCTAAAACTTTGGCAGCCTCGGATACAGTGGTAGTTAGACCATGAGGTGTGCGTAGTTCTGAGATTCCTGGCTTAATTTTTGATGTGTTGTTAACAATCTGGTACAGGACATCGGTTTTCCGCTCCATTATGGTCAGTAGTCTTGCCTGGTGAAACTGCTTGTCCTCGGTGATAAGAGATGTGACCATGTTCCTCAACAGACGATATGATTCCTACTGATTAGTTCAGGAATCTCGTAAAAATACATATAGCAGAAATTGTTTTCAACCGGTTGATAGGGTAAATATGTATAGTTTACTTGGATGCATTGGTTCAAAGCTTTATGATGCAGAATGTATTGTTTCAATGTTTGGATTGGTCGACATGAAGTTGTCCATGTTCGATTTGTATATATCCAAGTTGGGTGTGATGGTTGTTGGTATGCAGTATATTGAACATAAGAATAAAGTCGCCTCTAAGACGGCGGTAGCGAGAGTCGAAGAGATTGAGGCTTGTAGTCCGATCTTCGTATTGTTTATGTTTTAAACCACGTACGAGCTTGGTGGTCCGATGATATATTCTCTGCAAGAGGCTGATGTCCTTCTGTAGCCAGAGTGACCAAGCCTGAACCGCATACTCTATGGTTGGCCTCAAGTACGTATTAATTATTCGATGAACAGTTTGCTTCGTGAAACTCCCGAACACGCGTTTAAGAAAAAGCAGTACTCGCGATGTTTTTTCATAGACAGCTGTGGCGTTATGCGACGATTTCAACATGTTGCTCACCCACACACCCAAGTCCTTCTCCTTGTCAGTGCTTTCAAGAATATGGGAACCAAGGGTGTAAGAGAACTCAAATTGTCTTCCAACAGTCAATAACTTGCATTTGCTGAAATTGAAAGGTAGTTCATTTCTAATTGACCAGTTCTGTAAGGCATCAAGGTCCAACTGAAGCTATCTGCAATCTTCAGTTGTGCGTACTTGTGTCCACAGCTTGATGTCATCCGCAAATAACAAGATTTTGCTGCGAACAGGTTTCGGTAAGTCGTTTACATAGATCAGGAAAAGAATTGGTCCAAGCACTGATCCCTGCGGCACCCCACTCGTTACTGCAATGGGTCGTGATAAAGCACCGTCAACCCTTACACGAATGACACGGTCACGGAGATAATCCTCAAACCAGGCTAGTAATGAACCCTTGATGCCACATTGCTCCATTTTTTGTAGTAACAGACTGTGGTTGACACGATCGAATGCTTTGGACATATCAAGATAACACGCGTGTATGGTGAGACCTTTGTCTACAGCTTGTGTCCAGTCATCGAGGGAGAGCAGAAGGTTTGAAAGGCAAGAGTATCTTTTTCTGAAGCCGTGTTGTTCGACTGCGAGCAAGCAATTGTCTTGCAGATGTTTTGTGACGCTGTTTGCAACGAGGCGCTCCATTACTTTAGATATCACCTGTAGTAGTGTTACTGGTCTATAGTTGGATACTTCGGAACGGTTTACTCCTTTGTAGATTGGGGTAATGATGCCATTCTTCCAATCACATGGAACGAAACTTTGGGTTAAAGAGAGATTGAACAAGTAGGTCAGGGTCGTACACAAAGTAGAAGCACAGTTTTTGAGGATCAGCGGGGTAATTTCGTCAGCTCCGGGAGATTTTTTCGTGTTGAGATTTAGCAATGTTCGGAGAACACTGTCCGGGGTAATAGTTAGTAATGTGAAACAATTAATTAGTGGTTCGGTACCAGGTAAGTAATCAGACGTTCACGCTGTAGGAAGCGCAAGTGTGTGTTCAGTTGATTAAAACAAAACGACACACGGCATAATTATGAAAAACGTTCATGGAAATAAACTTACTTTTGGAATTATTGAGGAATTATATCAATTTAGAATAATTCCTACAGTATTCTCTGGATAACTGGCCATTCAAGTATCAGGTTACCGGACCCTAGATATTGTGCTACACATCTTCATCGTGCACGTGCGTTTTATAATCATTTTTACCATATGACCATATGACCATATCCTTAACCGTTATCTGCTTATATATCTGCATACATTAGTATATCATGAGGTCAGATAGTATTCTCTGGATAACTGGCCATTCAAGTGTCAGCTTACCGGACCCTAGTTCAAGTTCAAGTTCAAGTTGCACAGGGCTGAAGGTGGCTAAAAGCCAATCACGCGCCCAGATTTCCTTCGACGGTATGAGGTTGAGCACCCGGCACTTCGATATCGAGTATACAGTTCGTACTTTTCGCACGTTCTTGCTTCCGAATAACTGGAAAGTAAGGTAGGGTTTCTCTTCACCAGCACGGTGAGAGGTCAGCTATTCAGGAAACAATGCAATAATATGCGTGAACAATATGTGGTGTATGAAATCACTAGTCAAGTTGAGGTAAAGTGAAACACAGTCATAGACTGCATGTGGGCTAATTTGCTGTCAGGTTGTCCATACCTAGACAGATATGATAAAAATGTAAAAATACGTTTTTTTTATAAAGTTTTTTTGTTAGACAATATGCGGAAATATGATAGACCATTTAACGTCTAATTCCCTTTTAAAGCTCAACACATTTGGGAGGCTTACTATACAATCTGGGAGCTTGTTCCAGAAGTTGACCACACGGTTGCTGAAAAAGTGCTCACGTGCCAGCAACCTGGGCCTACTCTTAAGAAGTTTCATGGAATTACCCCTTGTAGCTGCTTTAGGTGCAAGTTTAAGGATTTCAGTAATATTATCACCTGTAAGACCCTTTAGAATCTTGAAGGCTTCTATTAGGTCACCTCGCAGCCGCAGTCTTTTTAGTGAGAACAAACCGAGGTCCTTGAGTCTAGCCTCATAAGTTTTACCCGCCTGACCCTCAACCATCCTAGTCGCAAGGCGTTGGACCCTTTCGATACATGCTATATCCTTTTTTAAGTACGGTGCCTAGGATTAAACGCAGTACTCCAAGTGAGGCCGCACGACTACTCTGTATAAGGGGATGAAGATTGAAGGTTTTCGGCAAGTTAACGCTGAGCGAAGTCTGAACAATTCTCTGCGAGCCTTGTTTGCAGCTTCGGCACATTGAGTAGCCCATTTGAAATCGCCTGTTATAGTAATGCCAAGATCCTTCACTTTCTGAGCAGCCCCTATTCTATTAGTTTCTTCACCAACTTCTAGTTGGGTTGTCGCTAAATCAGTCTTCAGAAGACAGCTCTTTCCCAAGTTTAGTGGCAAGTCCCAGGTCTTTGTCCAATCGATTACTTTTTCTAAATCAGAGATAAGCGTATCTCTACTGTTGTTTCCTAGGATCTTAACATCATCAGCAAACAGGAAGCAGCGTGAACTCAAGGACGCTGCCAGGTCGTTTACAAAAATAAGAAAAAGTAATGGACCAAGCAACGAGCCTTGAGGCACTCCACTGAGAATCAGTGATTCCTGCGAGCGCTCCCCTGCAGTTCTAACATAGTTTGTGCGATTAGTTGAGAAGCTGTCTAACCATCGATGTAGGTCACCTGTGACGCCACTTAGTTTGTGCAGAAGGTACCTATGGCTTACCGAGTCAAATGCCTTTTGAAAATCAAGATAGCGGACTTCGACTAATCTCCCTTCAACGAGGCGTAATGTCACTTCGTCCAGAAAGCTTAGAAGATTGGTTAGGCAGGACCTTCCTTTCCAGAATCCGTGCTGGGCATCGGATAGTAAAGAATTGGCTACCAAATGTTTACATACCTGTTGCCGAATGATTTTTTCTAAGCACTTGCAAAGAATGCTTGTCAGGCTTACTGGCCTGTAGTTGCGCACATCCGAAATGGGACACTTTTTGTATATGGCTATTACCGCCGCTCGTTTCCAATCATCCGGTAGTATACCCTGGAGTGACTTAGCTTCGAAAAGATTTCTGATTGCAAGGCTAACTATATTCGCGAGCGGTTGAAGAATAGCCGGATGTATGCCGTCGGGGCCAGCTGACTTAGTTTTGTCCAGCTGCGACATAACTGTGGTGACCATTTCCTGATTAACCTGCACCGAGCTAAAGGGAGGTGCTCTGCACTCGTGAGTTTCTAAACAGTTACCTGAATCGCGCTGACAAACACTGCAGAAGAATGAATGCAACGCATCGGCTTTTCCGGTGCAGTCAAAGCCGTATTACCATCGTACAGCACTAACGTACCTATTTCTTCTCTTAATGATCGCTTGGACTGAACATAGCCATAAAAAGCTTTCAAGTTAATCTTTGCTTTTTTGGCAAGTCGGATTCGAAATCCTTTTTAGCTTCCCTTTGCAACGCAACAGCTAAATTTCTGGTCTGTATGTACTGCAGTCTAGATCTGTGAGTTCCGCAGAATTTGTACGCCCTCCAGCTACGGTCACGACATCTAATAGCTTGCGAATAGAAGCGCTCCACCAGGGTGGTTTTCCTCGCGTTCTCACTGGTTGTAGAGGAGCAAAATCATCCTGTAGTTTTAAAAGGTGCCCTTTTATAATATTCCACCTGAGTTCTACACTAGGTTCTAATTCGTCTGGTTCCCAACTTAGATTCATTGCTTTAGTTTGTAGTTGGACGATGTCCATTCGACCAAAGTTGCGGGACATCTTTACTTGAGGACTAGGATGCACTAAAGTCCAGTCAAGAAGAATTACAGCGTGGTCGCTCTTGCCTAGTGGCGAAAGGTATTTGATTCCATAAATATCTCTTTCATGAGACGATAGAACCAAATCTAAAGTTGACGGAGTATGTCCTGTCCTAAACCTTGTATGTTTTCTGACATGTTGATAGAAGGCCCCGACATGAAACCAGTCTAGATATTGCGACTCAACTGACCCTGGTGAGGAAATTTCAGTACGCCAATCAATGCCCGGGAGATTGAAGTCTCCTACAATTAGTAATGCGTTGCATTGCCCTTTTAGTACTTCCAATGTGTCCATCAGTAATTGGTCGTCTAATGATGAAGCAGTCGGGCTTCTATAAGCACATGCAAGTGCCAGTCTTCTTCTAGCGACAGTAAGAAATACCGATGTTAGTTGGATTGAGTGAGAAGCGATCTTTATCGATGTCTCACTGTGGGAAAGATCTTCGTTTATCATAATTGCCACTCCCCCTCCCATAGCACCAGTATCCCTATCCTGACGATAGATGGCATACTTAGTTGATACAAATGACGGAACATGATCATCTGGTTTCAACCATGATTCGGAGATGGCAATTATATCGACCCGGTTTTCCAGTGCAGCAAGCTGCAGCTCACCCCATTTATTGCGTATACTGCAAGCATTTGTGTACAGTACACGGGTATTTCTATTCTGCGCACATTTTAAACTAACTTTACTCGGGGTGGGAGCACCCCGTTTTTTGAAACCGGAAAAGTTGATAAGTGGCTAGACCGCCCTTGCGAACGAGCTTGCACCGGCCTAATGGCAGTTGTACATAGATTTTCCTCGTTCAGAAGCTTACTGAGAAGCGAGTTTTTCATGCGCTCGTATTCTACTGGCGGCCCATTTTGGAGTACATCTTCAATGACAACTACCGCAGATGACTTAAACATTTTACGGGAGTTTTCAAGCCAGTTATGGGCGTTTTTGAACGCTTTCCATGAAAATGTGGTTGAGGCCCCTTATCCTGGACAACTTTGAATCGCCCATTTGTGTAGCGCTCAAGGTAAACACTTTTTAAAAGAAGCGTATCCCTGTCCTGCTGGTTCATGAATTCTACCAAGATCGGACGAGCGCTACTTACAGTTGGGTTCCACCGGCCTACACGATGGATCATAGAAATGCTTTTACAGTAATTAAGCTAAACATTGCCTTCGATAACATTTACTATACACCATAATGTATATAACTGTCTTTTATTTCTTATGACGCCTAGAAATATCTCTTTTTTTATCTTAACGTGCAGAATATTAAAAATCTACCAAAAAAATGAAAAAAGAAAACGTAAAAAACTAAAAACATTGTTTTTTCAATGTACATTCTTATTTCTCAAACGATGTACTATTTTACTTTGATGGCCTCTCACCGTGCTTGTGAAAAGAAAATCTTTCATTATATTCCAGTGTCTTCGAAAAACGAACCATCACTGAAATTGGCTCGAAATCTATCCGTCCGAGATTTGTTCCGTATGCGATTCATTCTCTTGCAGATAACGAAAATCCGGCTGGTGAACAAATTTTGGTTCGATTCGTCGACAATTCTTCAAGAGTATTGGAGCACAGCACCCCACTGTCTACTCCCTGCTATTAGCCACCCTCTCACATACCCCACAATTTCTTAGATTTTCTTATTCCGATGGATTTATGTTCCCTTTTCAATCTTCTTAACCAACCTTTCAGTAAAAACGTAAATTTATGCATATATAATTTATTTATCAATTTTTTAGGGCAACTTCATTACAATTCGCACCACTTTTTCCATAATTACCTTCCATTTCTGTTCTCCATTTGTTTCTTGCATCCTAGCCATTCGTAAATCTTTACATGATTTAAATAAAATTTTATTTCTATCAGACATTAAAATTTTTTCTTACCTACTGTATATTCCTATCCCTCAGTGAACGGAAAAAATGTTTAAAAATCCCGATTTCAACTCGGAGATCTCTGATTCTAAAGTTGAAGGAGTTGATTTATGAGGCGATTGTACTACTGCAATGGTTGGCTTATGATTTTCATACACTCGATCGGCGATGGCAGCAAGCTTATCTAACTTGTAATCTTCTTCGACCACCGAAAGTGCTTTTCGAACATCGCTGGGTAGTCTTTGCAGCCACAATTCTTTTAAAATCAGTTCGCCAACTGGTGTTGTACCTTGTAACTCGATCATTCGACGAAGGAGTTGCGACGGTGTATTGTCACCTAGCTCGATACCCGAGAGTAATTTACGTAAGTTTTTCTCATCAGATGCTGCTATACGCGATATCAAAGCTGATTTCAGTACATCATACGGTTTATCGACAGGTCTGTTGTATATGATATCAGCAACTTCGGATGCGACTGCGTGTGGTAAACTTCCTATGACGTAACAGTACATTGCTTTTTGGCTAGTAATGCGTCGAGTTTCGAAAATAGCTTCTACTTGAGCGAACCATAATCTAGGGTTTGCTACGCCGAACTCAGGAAGTGATAAATGACCAATATCTGCTGGGATAGGTGCTGCCTGTGGAATAGTGTCCATATTGATGAAAAAATGTAAAAATATGCTACAAAATCAAAATAGTGGGGAGTATGCTATAGCGAAAATAATCGGGCTCACCAATTTGTGGTGGTTCAGGCTACGTGAAATTACAATATGTATGTAAAAAGTAAAAAGGTAACCACTCACAATAATTCTTCGATTGAATTGGAAACGATTCTCCCCAGCTTGGCAATTGACTATTCCGGTCCAAACGTCAAAGTATTATCACCGCGGTAAATCCAAGAATTAGGTGCGGCTGAAATATGGAGCGGTCCTTTTATAGCAGGCAAGCAATCTTTCCACAATCCACAGTCAGAACTCCAAGCACGCAGTACGGGTATCAAAGGAGATGAGAAGGACAACTCCGAGCAAACGAAAATAAATATTCGTAAAATCCGGGTACAATTCAAAAAGAGTACATTGATTGATACAAACAAAAATGTTTACAGAAAAACGCCATAAATCTACCGGAATACCGTATGAAGTGAGAAAACACCTTCTCAAGTCATTTAGAGGATAATTATCAGCTACATTAAATAAAATGATATTCTTAGAACCAGTTTCTCTTTGAGTCATTTCAGTACAATGAGTTTCAACAAATTTATTGGTTTGTATAAGGATATCATTATCAATAATAGAATTAGGCTTCATAAGAGATAATAAAGGTTTGAGAGAATCAAATAATGTCTGAGAAGGTGTTATTTCGTTACGTAAACTCAATATTTCAGATTCTAATTTTTTCAATTTATTTAAGATTAAAAAAGTGTCATTATCTAACTTTACGGAGCAATTTCTTGTTTGAGGAATTTTACGAATTTTAATGCAACGTGAGATTGATGTTTCAGGATGCATATTATATCAAATATCGTGAAACGTAAATTTTAACTTTAAGATATTATCGCAAGTTATCGGATCCGGTATGTAGCGTATAGAAGAAAAACTAATATGGAAATGTAATTGGGATCACGTACCGTATTCAAGAGCGCGCCAGAATTTTTTTTTCGATATAAGGTGCAAACATGAGTCGTTATTATGTCCTTTGAATCTAGGATCTTTTGCAAAAATCTCCATTCGCTGCAATCGTGTTGCAGAGGTTTGCTGGATTCTACTTCGTTCGAAATGTGTACACCATGAACTATAACAGCTCTGCGATTTGTAGCCTCTTTTTCTGGTTCCGGATTATTACGACGAATTTGCCGTTTTTCCCAATAAACGTCCGGAAATATTCGCACAATCGATTTGTTTACAACTAAGGGGGATGAGGCGAGCAAAATATTTTCTACATCTTGGAAGGACATAAACACTACACACAGTAACCTGTGTGGGTTCGCACGAGGTGAGTTCGGGGGTCTAAACAATCGCGTCAGCGACGCAGGTGGGGCAGTGATGTCTAAGCCTCTGTAAAGGTCATCCCATTGATTCCTGTCATTTGCTTTGCGTTGCTTTAGCGATGGCGAAGTTGATTCAACGAGATTACTACAAATAACCGTTAGATCTTCAATGTTTGTCTTTTGGTGTTTTTAGTGTTCAAACTCTTCAATATAAGCTTATGCACATTCTTCGATAATTCAGCACTATCATTCACTTGACTACAGGTCTGATTCGCAGACTCATCGGTCGTACTGAGCTGTTGGAAGGGACTTTGGTCGATTTCTGGAGAAATCAGCGTTTCCGTAGTAGCTAGAGCTTCCCTGTAAGAATTGCGGTTAATGTGGTTAGGGACTGCGTTTACAACTGGTTTCTGCGCTTCCTGACACGCAAATGTTTGGAAAGACTCTAACATGTTTTTAAGCCATTTAAGTTTCCCCTCTACAGCGAACACGCGTCTTTCCATAATTGAATCAGAGTTTTCGGCTTTTTATAAATCACTGGTTACTTTCAATCTGCATGGATTACACAAATATCAAATGCCTGGTAATTTTTCATTACTAATTAGAGTCACAGATTGTGGTACTAAATACTTTTCACAGTTCGCATGAATAGCAATTGAACAAAAGTAACATTTATCTTAACGCGATCTGGGACTTACCAAGGTTTGAAAAAGTTTGCACTTTTTACAAGCCTCGTCGTCAGGTCCGTTTAAGGTCAAGTTGTCGGTCATTGTTAGCATTTCGCGAGATCGAATCGATACACTGTGCGAAGCGGTCGATTAACGATCGGTGTCTCTCAATGGAGTACAAGAACGAGTGGATGCGATGCAATGCAATTTAACGGACAGTAAAATGGCGTACAATTTCACGCAAAGGCTGTTTTTGAGAGATTTGATCCGACAGTGTTGAAATAACTGTCAGGAAATACCAAATAGCGAGATCTTCCTGAGGATATTCAAGATTCAAGATTCAAGATTCAAGAATTTATGGTCACAAAAAGCACATAGCTTCACAAATTGTTGCGTTATTCTGGATTGGAAGCAATGTTACACGCGTATGTAATGTTGGGTAGAAACTGGAAAATTTTGATTTTCGAGAATTCAAGTTTCTCCGACTTGAAAATAGTATATTCCGAATGAAAAAGTTTAGACGAGTTCACTGATATAAGAACCGTCTCGATCCGTAAATAGGGCGGGCAATAAGATCCAAAAATATACGAGCACAAATTTGTACATCCACACCGTAGCATGTTGGCACACCTTTTTTCAAGTGATAACAACACGTTAAAAATGTACTATATCTTGGTGAACCTTACGGGCTGCAGTTTTGCTCGCCCAGCTGTTATGGTGTTGGAGATAGTAGAGGGTAAGAAAGGGGTTATTAACGGTGGTGCTGCGGTTGGGTATGGCGGATTAGCTAAGTCAATGATATTGTCCATAAAAGCCGGTTTGACTCTGTCAATCAAGACCCTGTCACGTCGCCCGGCGCGGTCAATCACAACTGTTTTTTGGGACCGCCGAACTATCTAAATGGTCCAGCATAATGGAGGTAAAGAGGTTGATTCACAATGTCGCTGATGACGCTAACCTTTGGCGCAAGATTAACTCCACAGACGATACGCAAAACCTGCAACAATATCTCGATATTATTCACAATTGGTCCCCAGACAACGAAATGCCTTTAAATGCTTCGAAATGCGACCTATTGTCTCTCAACAGCAAGTCGAGCAAATAATATTATCTTGGTCACATTGTTATTAAACCCGCCTCCTCCGAAAAAGATTTAAGTGTGATTATCCAATCAGATTCAGGAAACTCGATGCAATGTCGACTGGCTGCCTGCAAAGCTGAAAACAACTTGAGTCTCCTCAGAAGAGTCCTAGGTTTGTTTGACCCCAATATTGTCTGCAAATTGATTTCAACGTATATTCGTCGTCTTGTTGAATATGGTATGCCGGCATGGGATCCTTGATTGAAGAAAGATATTCTGCTATTAGAAACTCCACAGCGCAGAGCGACAAATCTCGTCCACGGACTATCTCATTATCTATACGAAACGAGACTTAAATTAATTAATTTGCATTCAGCTCAATACATACGGAAACGAGGAGCACTAATATTCATTTGGACAGTGCTGAATCAAACAAATCATCCTTGCGGTCGTTTGTTTCAAATTTCCCATAACACGTGTCTGCGAGGTCACCAATCGAAACTTTGCCAACAGCATAGCAGATTAAACTGCCAAAATATGCATTTTCGGTTCGCAATGTGCAATTGTGGAACAGTTTACCTACTGGTAGTGGTACACTCGGCAACCGTTAAAGTTTTTTAAAAATCAATAGATATCCACATGGACAAGTATGTTTTTCACGTTTGACAATAATCTAACAATATTTTGATATTTTATACCATCCGACCCGATGTACATTTTTGTGGGTCTTGTAAAACATAGCTTTTTACATGCATATAATCTATGAATAAATCTATGAATAAATCAATGACGACCAAATTGTAGTCCAAATTTTCCGTGACAAACATAATGGGAAAAGACGTTTATTTTCCCTAAAAACTCAATATCTTCAAATATATTAAGACTCTGTGAACTGAAGTTCGCGTCTACTCGTTACTTTATAAGTAGTTGAAGGGACTAAACTAAGTACCAACTGATCCAACGTCGTATTGCCGCGAGGTTTATTACAACCCCTGGATAGCTCAAAGTAGAATACCATTCCGAAACGCTACAATCTCACCGGAAGCACAGGACCGGTTTCGAGGTTTTTGCCTCTCATCAGCTATGCGTATCCGCTGGACTCTTCGCGTTTCGAACTAGTATTTGTGTAGACGGATGGCGCAATGTTAATCGAAGTTCGCGTCTACTCGCTACTTTCTAAGTAGCTAAAGGGACTAAACTAAGCCCCAGCTGATGGAACGGCCTGTTGCCGCGAGGGTTATTACAACCCCAGGCTAGTTCGAAGTAGAATACCATTCCGAAACGCTACAATCTCACCGGAAACACAGGACCGGTTTCGAGGTTTTTGCCTCTCATCAGCTATGCGTATCCGCTGGACTCTTCGCGTTTCGAACTAGTATTTGTGTAGACGGATGGCGTAATGTGAACTGAAGTTCTTGTCTACTCGCCACTTTATAATTAGCTGAAGGGACTAAACTAAGCCCCAACTGATCCAACGGCTTATTGCCGCGAGGGTTATTACAACCCCTGGATGGCTCAAAGTAGAATACCATTCCGAAACGCTAAAATCTCACCGGAAGCACAGGAACCGGTTTCGAGGTTTTTGCCTCTCATCAGCTATGCGTATCCGCTGGAATCTTCGCGTTTCGAACTATTATTTGTAGACGGATGGCGCAATGTGAACTGAAGTTCTCGTCTACTCGCTACTTTATAAGTAGCTGAAGGGACTAAACTAAGCCCCAACTGATCCAACGGCGTATTGCCGCGAGGGTTATTACAACCCCAGGATAGATCAGAGTAGAATACCATTCCGAAACGCTAAAATCTCACCGGAAGCACAGGACCGGTTTCGAGGTTTTTGCCTCTCATCGGCTATGCGTATCCGCTGGACTCTTCGCGTTTCGAACTAGTATTTGTGTAGACGGATGGCGTAATGTGAACTGAAGTTCTTGTCTACTCGCTACTTTATAAGTAGCTGAAGAGACTAAACTAAGCCCCAACTGATCCAACGGCGTATTGGCGCGAGGGATATTACAACCCCAGGATAGATCAGAGTAGAATACCATTTCGAAACGCTACAATCTCACAGAAGCAAAGAAACCGGTTCGAGGTTTTGCCTCTCATCAGCTATGCGATCCGCTGGACTTTTTCTTCGCGTTTCGAACTAGTATTTGTGTAGACGGATGGCATAATGTGAACTGAAGTTCTCGTCTACTCGCTACTTTCATAAGTAGCTGAAGGGACTGAACTAAGCCCCAACTGATCCAACGGCGTATTGCCGCGAGGGTTATTACAACCCCAGGTCAGTTCGAAGTAGATAACATTACGAAACGCTACAATCGCCACCGGAAGCAAAGGACCGGTTTCGAGGTTTTTACCTCTCATCAGCTATGCGTATCCGCTGGACTCTTCGCGTTTCGAACTAGTATTTGTGTAGACGGATGGCGCAATGTGAATCGAAGTTCGCGTCTACTCGCTACTTTCTAAGTAGCTGAAGGGACTAAACTAAGCCCCAGCTGATGGAACGGCCTGTTGCCGCAAGGGTTATTACAACTCCAGGCTAGTTCGAAGAAGAATACCATTACGAAACGCTAAAATCTCACCGGAAGCACAGTACCGGTTTCGAGGGTTTTGACTCTCATCAGCTATGCGTATCCGCTGGACTCTCCAGCGAATATCCACACCATTCAACGAATGCCAGCACCCACAGATTTCTCAACGCTTCGTTTATTTCTTGGACTGGTAAGTTACTACAGCGCTTTCTTGCCGTCACTACACAATGCTCGTAAACCGCTCAACAGCCTTCTCCAGAAAGACATGGTATGGAACTGGTCACCCGATTGCGAAGATGCTTTCGTCACGGTGAAAATAATGCTGAGTGTTGAGCTGCTGCTGATCATTACGATCCGGTATTATCAATCGTCGTAGCCGCTGATGCTTCTAGCCATGGCGTTAGCAGTCATCTCTCATAAGTTTCCAGACGGAACGAAAAAAGCTATCATGAATGCATCACGAACACTGATACCAGCCAAATAGAAAAAGAAGCGTTGGCCCCCGTGTTCGCTGTCAAACGGTTTCACAAGTTGATCTACGGTCGAAGCTTCACCCTGCTGTTGGACCAAAAGCCGCTCATTTCGGTATTTGGATCGAAGAAAGGTATCCCTGCTCATTCAGCCAATCGTCTGCAACGTTGGGCCCTCACTCTTCTTGGTTACGATTTCAAGATTCAATTTCGCAGAACATAAGATTTTGTTCAAGCAGACGCCCTATCCCGTCTACTCTCAAACGAAACAGGCTGTGACGTGAACGTGGTGATTGCAGCTATATCTACTGAGCAGTATGTACGCGATGAATTGACCACAGCTGTCCGAAACCTCCCCGTGACAGTCGCAAATACCAAGAGGACACTGAACGACGACGAGGTTTTTTCAGAAGCTATCAGGTATGTTCAATCTGGCTGGCCTAGGCTAGTACCTTAATTAACTGGCAATCAACTTTTCTAAAGACGGGAATCCTTATAAATCGTGGATGACTGTCTCATGTTTGGTGCTCGAGTCTTTATTCCCGCTGCTTTGCGTCAACGGGTATTATGTCAATTTGATGCTGGAGATCCGAGGCTCAATCGGATGTAAGCAATAGCCGGAAGTTTTGCCTACTGGCCAGGAATGGACGCTGAAATCACTGAGTTTATCAGGCGCTGTACTAATTGTCAACAAGCGGCAAAACTTCCTGCTCGCGCAACACCGAGTCCGTGGCCTAGATCAGCCAAAGCATGGTCGCGTATCCATATTGACTTCGCAGGCCCCCTTAACGGAACCACATACTTAGTCTTGGTAGACGCCTATTCGAAATGGCCAGAAATCGTCCCGCTCTCTCCTGCCACAAGTTCGACCGCAATCGGAGAACTCACTTCGCTATTCAGCCAACACGGAGTTCCCGACACTATTGTCTCTGATAAAGGATCCCAATTCACATCAGCTTATTTTGCCGAATTCTGCAAGAAGAATGCAATTGAGAATATCCGGACTCCAATCTACCATCCCCAATCGAAAGGACAAGCGGAGAGGTTTGTCGACACATTCAAAAGAGCAATGCTCAAGTATCGAGGAGAGGGGACTACCATCGTCAACTTGCAACGATTCCTGTTTATCTACCGGACGACCCCACACGAATCCCTGATGAATAGTAAAACGCCAACAGAGTCACTAATGGGTAGAAAACTTCGAAATGTCAATAATGCAAAGATCCCGAAGCCATCGCAAACGGATGTTCATCAGCATCTCAGTCAGAGGAGCTTCAAAGAGGGATCCAGCGTCTATGATCGTGATTATCGACAACGAAGAAACCCATGGATCGAGGGCAAGGTTGTATGTCGGAGAGGTGGCGTCATGTTCGACATACATGTTGGGAATGACATTTAGATACGCCATCTCAATCAATTGAGACCAAGAGAAGGACAGTCAGAGTTAGAACCTGCGGAACCAGTAAATCTTCCGTTGGATCTTCTATTTGATACCTTCCAGCTCCCACCTCCTCCTGCTGAAATACCACCTGACAAAAACGCTACAGGTCGCTCACTAGAACCCCGACGATGGACTAACCGAAGACGCAAGACGTTCGTACCACTTCAAGTGAACTCCAAGATCTGTCGGTATTGAGTCATTTTAAAAAGGAAGGTAATGGGAAAAGACGTTTATTTTCCCTAAAAACTCAATATCTTTAAATATATTACGACTCTATTATGACACTATGTAAACATAGATTTGAATTATTTGTCACGAAAACCATTTTTATTATTTCATCGTTTCCACATATATTCGCCCTTTATTCTCATTGGTCCATCGAGTCCTTGACGCGGTTTTAATGTTATATTTTCCAAGGTTATTCCCTTTTACATTCTACGCCTATATATATGGATGAGTAAACCATGTTTGTCATTAGCTGCTAAACCATATGAAGAACGTTTAAGGAGTCTCAATCTTTTCGACTTTCGCTGTCGTCGACTAAGAGGTGACCTCATACTGATGTACAATATTATGCACGTCCCTAACCATCACTTGTCCAAACTTTTCACACGCTCGCCACCCCGTGCCAGTCGGAAACATGAACTTTCAGTGCTTATTCCCACTTCAAGACTGAACTGTCGAAGATATTCGTATGCTGTACGTGTAGGTTTCACATGGAACACCCTCCCCTCCACTGTTACACACTCAGCCAACCTGGATATTTTTAAAGCTAATTTGGACAAACACTTGAGAGACAACCCAAACTTTGATACCATTTACACTACATGAGTTTTCCTGTTCTTCTTTTTTATTGTATATACCTCACAACTCCATCCTATGGTTATTGTTAAGCTAAATGCTTTTTAGACCATTACAACTTTGAATCACTTTGAATCTTTGAATTATTGGTAGTGAGCTGCCATACGAACTTCTCTGAAGCCTTCGTCTTCTCTCTCAATAGTGGGAAACATATCCGGGTGCAATATTAGCTCCATATCAAGATGGTAACAGTTTGGCGACGGGTTTATTCAAATTACGAAATCATGGAACAATCCAAGATGGAAATTCTATTGGAGCAGCAAATGATGCTGATGGAACTTCTACTGCAAATCAAGTACGATGCACAGAAGCACGTGCTATTCCACCCTCCGTTGACGGAATTGCGAACAGTATCGCAGAATTTGCCTATGATCCGGAAGCAAACGTCACGTTTGAAACTTAGTTCAGACGTTATGAAGAGCTTTTTTCGTGTTGATTTTTTGGCTCAAGATGATGCATGGAATGTCCGGCTGTTGCTACGCAAACTTGGCCCAGCAGAGCTGGATGAATACTGCCACGTGATTTATCCCAAGAATCCTCGGGATAGACGTTTTGATGAGACGATCAAGTCGCTGATTGAACTTTTTGATGAGCATGTATCTCTCTTCAACACTCGTTACAGGCGCCTTAAACTGAAAATGAACGAAACTGACGACTTCCTGACGCACATGGGTATTGTCAATCGCGAATGTGAACTGTTCAAGTTGCGGTCCCTCACAGACGACCAGTTCAAGTCCCTGATATTCATATACAGTCTGGTATCGCCGAGTTTTGCTGATATTCGAACCCGACTGCTCAACAAATTTGAGCAAGAGCCCTTCTTCACTCTCCAAGCCATTTGCGATGAATATCTACGATTGGTCCGTCTACAAGAAGATTCGGCTATGATTAAACATAGAAATCATGGCACCAACACCGTCCATACCGTTCAGCAAAGCATTTGGCATTCGACACAAGATTTCAGCTCAAAGAAACCACCATCTTCATGCCGGCATTGCGGAGCCAGACACGTTGTTCGATATTGTCAATTCAAACAGCACAGTTGCAGTCAGTGCAACGTCACCGGCCAAGAAAAAGGATTTTGCAGATCCGGAACGAATCAACAAGTTTGATGGAAACCAAAGATTTCGAGGCCCTTTTCAAAGCCGCAGCAAAAAATGCAGAGGTTTTCACCAAAGACGAGAATTCCTTAGAAGCATTTATCAAGCGGACACGCACTCAGCGTCACAGAAACATTTCAAGTGAGTTCATATGTTAGTCGGCCTAACATATATTCTGCACTCCACTAGCCTTCTTCCCCACACGCCATCTTGTTGAGAAAAACAACTATGAAATGCATCTACACCAAAGCACAATGTCTCGGAAACAAAATCGGTGAACTGCGTGCAGTTTTTCTGAGATGTTCACCAGACATCATCACCGTAACAGAAACGTGGCTGCAAACTCAGCAAACAAATAGTGAACTAGAATTACCAGGAATGTCACTTATTCGTCATGACCGTGAAACCGGAGCGGAGTAGCTTTTTATTATAGCCAAAACCTTCTGTGCCGTGAGATTACGGATCCAGACATAGTGTTACTGGATACACTCTGGTGCTCAATCCGACTAGCTAACGGCGAAGACTGTGTTTTAAGAGTAGTATATCGCCCACCGTCTGCACAGGAAACTTACAATCTGGCCCTACTGGATAAAATTCGCACGGTTACTTTCAGATACACTTGTGGATTTTTGATTATGGGTGACTTCAATTTACCGAATCTGCAGAGCAGTACCATTTACCCAGAACACTCCCTCGAGCGCGCATTCAGTGAGTTGTTTGACGATATTAATCTTTTTAACCACATTACATTTAATACCCGATACCGCGGAAACAATTTACCCTCACTCTTAGATTTCGTTCTGAAAAGCAATGAACATGACATTGATAACGATGCTTACGAAAGTCCACTGGGACTAAGTGATCACGTCGTCATCCAGTTTGACTATCTGTTTGAAGCTGTAAGAATAAATGATGCCCGTAAAAGAGTTAGGCGGATCAACACTATGGCGTTGAGTGATGCTCTGAAAAACACGTGTAACTGCCAACCGGGAACCAGCAACGTACGTGAGTTTTGGATATGGCTAATATCTAATCTCAAAAGTTCAATCGAAGTGAGCTCCGAATTTGTCCTCAGGAACTCAAGAAAAAACTTTGAATTTAAATTAAGAAGCCGAACTCGTAAGTGGTTAACGGTACGAAACATTGCTTGGCGACACCATCGGCAAAACCCATCATCCGAGACCTGGGAAACATTCCGTTTACTGCGGAACAAAGTAAACAAATTTGTCATCCAAGACAAGTTGTGCTTCCAAGAAGTGATATCAAGCATGATGGAGCGAAACCCCAAAATACTATATCGTATGGTTAACGATCAAGCTAAGGTGAAACCTGGAGTAGCGTCCGTGAACACATCAGCTGGACCAACAACAACTGCAGCAGAAACTACTGATGCTTTAGCCACGTTTATTTCATCGGTATGCAACCTGATAGAACATGCAATAAACAGCCCAAATCCAACACTTTCAAACACGGTTGCCCTACGTGAAATAAGTGTCATTGAGAAACGCGTCCTCCAAGGTTTATTTAATCTTAAAACCGGAAAGTCTCCTGGGGCCGACGGAATAACCCCGAAAATATTAAAGCAATTTGCGAGTTTGCTATACAAACCACTCACTCATTTGTTCGAGCAAACACTGACAAGCGGAGTGATTCCTACAGATTGAAAAACGAGGAATAATTTCTCTAATTTACAAAGGTGGAAATTGCTCCGATGTTTCTAATTACCGACCCGTTACTCTGTTACCAGTGATTTCAAAATTACTTACTGTGATTACTTACAGAGATTACTCAAAATTACTCATCGTTGACGATCTAATGAAACATTTCGAGAATAATCAGTTGCTTTCGAGGAACCAGCATGGATTCAGACGAAATCATTTCTGTTTGTCTAATTTAATGGTAACGCTAGATGATTGGACAAAATCGGTTGATAAAGAACAAGAAATACACACGTGCTACTGAGATATTTTAAAAGCATTCGATCGTGTTGACCATACCCTACTACTGCAGAAGCTTGAAAGGCTTGGTATCACTGAGAAGTTGCTGAATTGACTGATTGACTACCTAACAAATCGCACTAACCAGGTACGTATTGATGGTGCAATATTCAAACCAATTGCAGCAACTAGCGGAGTTCCCCAAGGCTTAGTCCTTGGTCCAATCCTCTTTCTGGTTTATGTCAATGAAATACCGAAAATTGTTCGATGTAACATTTCGTTATTTGCGGGCGACACAAAGATTTGGCGCAGCATTCGTAGTCCAGAAGACTGTTTGCTATTAAAAAAGGATCTTGATAGGCTTCACAGCTGGTCGTTAAAGAACAGACTGCCGTTTCACTTCAACAAATGCAGGATCATGAATGTAGGGAATCGAGTAGAGTTCACATATTACATATGTTCGTATGTCCATAAAAATTGCAGTGAAGAAAAAGATTTGGGTGTCTGGATATGCTCCAGTTTAAAAACATCACTTCAAACTAACAGTGCCTTCAGAAAAGCAACACGTGTTCTAAATCTACTCAAACGTGTATTTGGGAAATTTTCGCCCAAGTTATTCTCAAGGATCATGAATACATACTTGAGACCATACATGGAATACGATGTGCAGTCATGGTCTCCGTGGCTCAAGAGGGATGTGGAACTTATGCAGCGAATCTATCACCGCTCAACGAAACTAGTTCTCAGCATCCGAAACAAACCATATAAAGAAAGGATAGCTCAACTGAATCTGTTCGATTTTCCCTATCGACGAATCAGAGGAGACCTTATCTTACTTTACAAAACATTCCATACCCCGAACCATCCCTTACAGGATTTATTCACACGAAGGGATACGAGGAATTATGGGACCCATGAATATGTGCTGTTCGTACCTCATTCCCACCTGAACTGTAAAAGGTATTTTTACGCTGTCCGTGTTTGTTTTACTTGAAACATTTTACCTTCAACCGTTACTCACGCCACTAGGTTGCATGACTTTAAAACGAAATTATACAAATTTGTATTGCAATATTCGTTTCCAGAACACTTATATACTGTTTAATCTATGTTTTTAAATTGTTTATACACTTAAATTTCAATTTTCACCATCCTATGGTTGTTGTTAAGCTTGTTGCTTTTGAGACCAATAAAAACCTTGAATTGCCTTGAATCTCCGAGACGACGGTTCAAAGTGATTCAAAGTGATTCAAAGTTGTAATGGTTTAAAAAGCATTTAGCTTAACAATAACCATAGGATGGAGTTATGAGGTATATACAATAAAAAAGAAGAACAGGAAAACTCATGTAGTGTAAATCGTATCAAAGTTTGGGTTGTCTCTCAAGTGTTTGTCCAAATTAGCTTTAAAAATATCCAGGTTGGCTGAGTGTGTAACAGTGGAGGGGAGGGTGTTCCATGTGAAACTTACACGTACAGCATACGAATATCTTCGACAGTTCAGTCTTGAAGTGGGAATAAGCACTGAAAGTTCATGTTTCCGACTGGCACGGGGTGGCGAGCGTGTGAAAAGTTTGGACAAGGGATGGTTAGGGACGTGCATAATATTGTACATCAGTATGAGGTCACCTCTTAGTCGACGACAGCGAAAGTCGAAAAGATTGAGACTCCTCAAACGTTCTTCATATGGTTTAGCAGCTAGTCCGGGTACAAGCTTTGTGGTTCGGTGGTAAATACGCTGCAGAAGATTGATGTCTTTCTGAATCCAGGGTGACCAAGCCTGAACAGCGTACTCCATCCCAATTCAGATCAATGGAATACCCATCTAACTTCAACTGGATACAGCATCGGACATCACAATCATCTCTGCAGCAATGTGGAAAAATCTTGACAGCCCACGTATCTATTCAACATGCCTGTCTGCAACCAGTGCCTGTGGTATATCGATCAAGTTAATCGGGCAACTGAAGTGTAGTGTGTCACTCTGAGCGAAAACAGCAACATGTACGTGCTACATCACCAAAGCGAACTTGAATCTCCTTAGACTCGATTGGATTGAACATCTCCAACTGGCAGATCAGGCAATCAATGCCTTGTGCAACCAAATCCAGTGCTGCAGTGCATCCTCTGACAGAATCGATCAAATCGTCAACCGGTTTTCCGATCTGTTCAAAGACGATCTTGGTAAGTGCAAGCCTACACAAGCCGTTCTTCAATTTCGTCCAGGATCCAAGCCAGTATTTTGCCACAAACGACCTGTACCACATGCCTCACTTCCTCAAGTCGAGATGGAACTACAGCGTCTACATGATCTCGGAATCATCTCTCCAGTAAATAACTCCTCTTGGGCAGCACCCATCGTCGTGTTGAAGAAAACCAATGACACTATTCGCCTCTGCACAGATTTCTCAACTGGTCTCAGTGATGCATTTTTGACTCACCACTACCCGCTCCCGTTACCAGATGATCTCTACATCATATTTAATGGCGGCACATGTTTTGCAAAACTCGATCTGGCAGAAGCTTATTTTCAAATGGAAGTCGCACCTGAATCACGTGAGTTGTTAACAATGAATACCCAATTCAACATACTCCCATTTGGTGTGAAGACCGCACCCGCGATCTTCTAACAAGCGATCAGAACGATTTTGACAGGTATTTCAGGCGTTGCGGTCTACCTAGATAACATTCTAATCGTTGGCCGAAACCCAGGTGAGTTACAGTCTCGTACGGACAATGTTCTACAAAGGATACAAGATAGCGGTCTTCGACTTCGTACAGAAAATGCTAGTTTTACTCCGAATCCATCAAATATCTTGGTTTCATTTCGATGCTTGTAGTCGTCATCCTGATCCAGCGAATATCCACGCTATTCAACGAATGCCAGCACCCACAGATTTCTCAACGCTTCGTTCATTTCTTGGACTGGTAAGTTACTACAGCGCTTTCTTGCCGTCACTACACAATGCTCGTAAACCGCTCAACAGCCTTCTCCAGAAAGACATGGTATGGAACTGGTCACCCGATTGCGAAGATGCTTTCGTCACGGTGAAAATAATGCTGAGTGTTGAGCTGCTGCTGAAGCATTACGATCCGGTATTATCAATCGTCGTAGCCGCTGATGCTTCTAGCCATGGCGTTAGCAGTCATCTCTCATAAGTTTCCAGACGGAACGAAAAAAGCTATCATGAATGCATCACGAACACTGATACCAGCCAAATAGAAAAAGAAGCGTTGGCCCCCGTGTTCGCTGTCAAACGGTTTCACAAGTTGATCTACGGTCGAAGCTTCACCCTGCTGTTGGACCAAAAGCCGCTCATTTCGGTATTTGGATCGAAGAAAGGTATCCCTGCTCATTCAGCCAATCGTCTGCAACGTTGGGCCCTCACTCTTCTTGGTTACGATTTCAAGATTCAATTTCGCAGAACATAAGATTTTGTTCAAGCAGACGCCCTATCCCGTCTACTCTCAAACGAAACAGGCTGTGACGTGAACGTGGTGATTGCAGCTATATCTACTGAGCAGTATGTACGCGATGAATTGACCACAGCTGTCCGAAACCTCCCCGTGACAGTCGCAAATACCAAGAGGACACTGAACGACGACGAGGTTTTTTCAGAAGCTATCAGGTATGTTCAATCTGGCTGGCCTAGGCTAGTACCTTAATTAACTGGCAATCAACTTTTCTAAAGACGGGAATCCTTATAAATCGTGGATGACTGTCTCATGTTTGGTGCTCGAGTCTTTATTCCCGCTGCTTTGCGTCAACGGGTATTATGTCAATTTGATGCTGGAGATCCGAGGCTCAATCGGATGTAAGCAATAGCCGGAAGTTTTGCCTACTGGCCAGGAATGGACGCTGAAATCACTGAGTTTATCAGGCGCTGTACTAATTGTCAACAAGCGGCAAAACTTCCTGCTCGCGCAACACCGAGTCCGTGGCCTAGATCAGCCAAAGCATGGTCGCGTATCCATATTGACTTCGCAGGCCCCCTTAACGGAACCACATACTTAGTCTTGGTAGACGCCTATTCGAAATGGCCAGAAATCGTCCCGCTCTCTCCTGCCACAAGTTCGACCGCAATCGGAGAACTCACTTCGCTATTCAGCCAACACGGAGTTCCCGACACTATTGTCTCTGATAAAGGATCCCAATTCACATCAGCTTATTTTGCCGAATTCTGCAAGAAGAATGCAATTGAGAATATCCGGACTCCAATCTACCATCCCCAATCGAAAGGACAAGCGGAGAGGTTTGTCGACACATTCAAAAGAGCAATGCTCAAGTATCGAGGAGAGGGGACTACCATCGTCAACTTGCAACGATTCCTGTTTATCTACCGGACGACCCCACACGAATCCCTGATGAATAGTAAAACGCCAACAGAGTCACTAATGGGTAGAAAACTTCGAAATGTCAATAATGCAAAGATCCCGAAGCCATCGCAAACGGATGTTCATCAGCATCTCAGTCAGAGGAGCTTCAAAGAGGGATCCAGCGTCTATGATCGTGATTATCGACAACGAAGAAACCCATGGATCGAAGGCAAGGTTGTATGTCGGAGAGGTAGCGTCATGTTCGACATACATGTTGGGAATGACATTTAGATACGCCATCTCAATCAATTGAGACCAAGAGAAGGACAGTCGGAGTTAGAACCTGCGGAACCAGTAAATCTTCCGTTGGATCTTTTATTTGATACCTTCCAGCTCCCACCTCCTCCTGTTGAAATACCACCTGACAATATCGCTTCCGGTCGCGCACTAGAACCCCGACGATGGACTAACCGAAGACGCAAGACGTTCGTTTCACTTCAAAAGAACTCCAAGATCTGTCGGTACTGAGTCATTTTAAAAAGGGAGGTAATGGGGAAAGACGTTTATTTTCCCTAAAAACTCAATATCTTTAAATATATTACGACTCTGTTATGACACTATGTAAACATAGATTTGAATTATTTGTCGCGAAAACCATTTTTATTATTTCATCGTTTCCACATATATTCGCCTTTATTCTCTTTGGTTCATCGAGTCCTTGACGCGGTTTTAATGTTATATTTTCCAAGGTTATTCCCTTTTACATTCTACGCATATATATATATATGGATGAGTAAACCATGTTTGTCATTATTGGAAGTGAGCTGCCACATGAACTTCTCTGAAGCCCTCGTCTTTTCTCTCAATAGTCGTTTGGGCAATATCGTGGGAAGCATATCCAGGTGCGATATTAGTTACATATCAAGCTTTTTACCTGCATGAATTCTATGAATAAATCTATGAACAAATCAATGACGACCAAATTGTAGTCCAAATTTTCCGTAGCAAACAAAAATGAAACGCAAATTGGCGTGAAAAATTGAAGCAAAATACGGGGGGCCAAAATGGTAACCAAATTTAACAACAATGGCCAACAATCACCGGAACAATGAATTAAAACAAAAGTTTGACTGAAGGCGTCGAAAGAAAAGATTCACAATTAGACAATTTATTACAAAATGAAAAACTTTATTATCAAAATACTAATTGAAAAATAAACACAAGCTAAATCTTTGACAAAATTCAGGTTTTGTAAATAGGTCTCCAATAAAAGGAATGTTGAAGGGAAAGGAAGAATTTCACACTTTTTTACACCTTAAACGTGTATGTGATAAAACGTGCCATTAGTATATTAGACATGAGAGAAAATACGCTTTTCATATTGGTGCCTTATGAAAATAAAATTAATTTGATCATAATACTTGGACCATAAATGTCTCCAAGAAAACTTACGTGGTCTTTGAGGGAAAAATTGGCGGTGACACAAAGACAAAATGTGTGCGTAGTTTCAAAAGGCGTTGTTCATTTTATTTCCAACCTACTCCGAACTTTCCCATACCGATTGGCCAAGACTCGTATTATGCTAGCATTGTAATAACCCATTATCACTTCAAAAATTTCAGTGCACATTTTTAAAAGAATCTTAGGTAACTATGATAAAAATCGTATTTGTAAACAGATGTCGCGGAGAGAATAGGCGCATGAAAATTGACTAACGTGATGGCATCAGCACTGCGCTTAAGATTTGAAATCCAAATCCGTTGTATTCCACTGCTACTTGATTGTGTACATTTAGTGGGATGTTTCGAACGGAAAACTCAAAACTTTGAAATCTTTAGCGTACATTAAGATATCTTTGTTCAAAAATCGTGTTATTTGTTTCTGTATGTTGTGCTGTACGCTTAAATTTTTTCCCAGGTTAAAATCGCCGTTATTTTCCAGGTAAGATTTTTGTATCCTCGGTTACCGGCGATTTGTATAGTGAAATCATAAGCGTATCATGTTTACACGTTCGATTGATTATTCCAAGCGATGGGGTTAATCACTTCCGACCTATTCTGACACTCCCAGACAGTTTATAGTATTTATGTTGATTTTTATTATAATAACAGATCTGAGGATGTGTACCGTCTCCTCAAAGAGGATCACACCATGGATATTTTACGGTCCAATTTCATGCACCTAATATGAGACAAATGCTGCCGGTGCCTTACAAGATATCACTGATGCGCTATGAACACATGAGTTGAAGAGTTGCCAATTTACATCGACCTCAGCGAGAATCGCTGCCAAAGCAGCAATCGCTAAACCTCGATACTACATAATCTCAGAACTGTCATAAAATTTCATCTAGCCAATGACCTGGGCGAAATCTTTTGCATCGAATCGCAAAGCGCCCCCCAACAGATTATCACGTCTGCGTTCAGAAGGCATATTTTTGAACCGTACACAATTATCCCCATCATGGAATTCATGCTTGCGTAGAGCTAATCACGGGTAGATTTGTCTGATTAAAAGCCAGCGAGGACGTTTGACATGACAGTATCACACTAGCCCAAAGTATTCGGTAATAACTGTATCGACTAAAAACGTTGTTTAACGCGTGGACCACCCGTTTCTTATTTCGACAATTCAAAACAATGATTCGAGTTTACTACGGTTCTATTAACAAGATTAATAAACAATAACAATGGACAAACCTCAACTGTACCGGATTTTACAAATGATGTGAGCTAAAAATGCTCAAATGTTCCAAATGACGACAATAAATTCAGCCAATGCTGACAAGATAGACTGCCAAATTATAAATGCAAAGGGATAAAATTACCGTCAAAAATGTCTATCGAATACTAGACACCCAAATTGGTGTCAAAATCCAAGTGCCCAAAATGGCAACCAAATTCAACAACAATGTCCGACAATTGCATAAACAATGAATTAAAACAAAAGGTTCACCAAATATGTGAAAAGAAGATTTCCAATTGTTAGGAGGGCGCCCCCTGTTGTATTGCCAGTGAACGAACTATTGATTAATCACCAATGAAGATCGATTTCGAATTCAAATTATGATTTTCGCTCACTGTGATATTCACACATTCGCTCACTTGTGATACACTTTGCATTCGGTAAATAGACGAGTTGAGTGACGGTTGCGTTCTCTCTGGCCACACGGGCTGGGCCAACAATAGTGCAGCACAGACATACCAACTTGGCGACGGGGAGCAAAGAACCCAACAATTCGAATGGCAATCACATCAGAAGTAAAATCAATACTTCAGCAAATGCAACGCCAATTCGAAGAAGCTCAAGCCCGTTTGATGCAGACACTTTTGAATAATCTGAGTGTTATTTATCAAGACAAGAAGACTGACGTACAAAACCCAGTGGTGGATGCAATCATCAACAGCATCCCCAAATTCAATTACGACCCAGAAAGCGGTCTCACCTTCGAATCTCGGTTCAAGAGATTCAAATATATTTTTCAATCAATTTTCAAAGAAATTTTTGGCGAACAGTCTTCCTTATTTAACAGACGGTATAACTGCATGAAATTGATCAAGCAGGATTGCGATGAATTTGTAACTTATGCAGGAAAAGTATGTGGTCTGCAATCAGAGAAGGATCAAGAGATTCGCACGAGACTACCGTCACTACTCGATCAAAATCCGAAAATCAACATGACGTCAACAACCGAATGCCAGAGGCTACTAAATTTGAAGCGTGACACTGCGCTGGTCGAGCAAAACCCACGCCAGAATGAGCCAGTGGTGTTGGCCGTCAAGCACCAAAGTAGCCGACAGAATGATCATTGTGTCGATCAAGACACCAAGCTCCCATCCCAGTTCTGCCAATGTGATGAATGGCATTTTGCGCGTTATTGCCCATTCAAGAAGCACCGATGCCAGAAGTGCAACAGAAAGGGGCATAACGAAAACTACTGCCGCACAAACTATTTTAAGAGATCAGTGTTCAATGATCTCTATCCTGTCCTCGCCAACTTCAAGACCCCAGAAGATGAAAATTCAGCGGAAGAACAGCCACCTCAAATTAATTCCGCGGAATACAAACCAAGAAGGTGGGCTGATCGAAGACGTATTCCAGTAACCCGCCTACAAGTGAATCCGAAAATGAAGTCATACGACAACCGAACTTAAAGGGGGAGGGGTTAGGAGGGCGCCTCCTGTTGTATAGCCAGTGAACTAACTATTAATTAATCACCAATGAAGATCGATTTTGAATTCAAATTATGATTTTCGCTCACTGTGATATTCACACATTCGCTCACTTGTGATACACTTTGCATTCGGTAAATAGACGAGTTGAGTGACGGTTGCGTTCTCTCTGGCCACACGGGCTGGGCCAACAATAGTGCAGCACGGACATAACACCAATAAGACAATTACAAAAGCAAGTTTTAACATCCTAATTATAAAGAAATAATAAACAAAACCAAATTCAAGTCCAAAAATCAGTATTTTATAAAAGTCAGAAGTAGAAATAAAAAGAAGAATTTCAAAGCTACATGACACTTAACATGTCTCTTACAATAACCCTTTGTACATCAATTGTTAACCCAAAATCCGCCATATCAACAGCGAGCGAGTGCGCCAAATGGCACACTCGCGCATTATGTAGTAAATATTTACCATGTTATTATCGCTTTGTGTATTCCAGTCTATGATTGTGTACCTCGTCCTTATAACTCGGTTGTGGCAACATACCAATGCGCCAGAGACAGTTTTATTACTCTCTCAGGTACACATGTACTCTTCCAACTGATCCATGGAACGCCGAAGCATGTTTCTAACCAACTATCATCCATGAGCACTCACGGTTCACCACGAAATCCGTCAAACAATGTCGTTAACAACATGGCTTGACACGCCAATTCAATTCTGACAGGCGGGACCGTTTGACATAAGCCACGAGGATGCGCGGAATTCTCAGCAGTGTCTGTGATTTAGGGCCTTATGATTCTTTGTTTTCAAGCCTACGGATGCGTCTACATCTGCTCCTACTTGGTCCGTACTAAAACCATGCGATTCCCACAAGCAGCGCGTTTATCCTAAGTGAGACGACTCAAGTAGCACGGTTTTTCCATGTGAGACGTGACTCCACTTAGTTCTGGTTGGTTCTTCGCGTACCCTACCCGGGTCACCACCGACATACGACCTATGCAGATTAAGTGCCTTGGCTAAAATTCGTAGCAACTTGTTGCAAAGATACTATTTTCCAACCTAGAATGATTTTGCACCAATTGGACCCTTCGCCTCTCAAATTCCAATGACAAATCTCCTTCAACCAGACTTCTTAGATAGCGGCTGTATAACAACTCTTTTACCGGACCTGAAATCTATTGAGCTTGACAATATCTCCGTTCACGCGTGCTACGTGATTGCTCTTTTGTACCTATGTACAAGTTTTGGCTACCGCGATAAAAGCTTCATTGTCCTGTAAGTTTTTCTCCCCTACCCACGTGGGACGTTATTGTATTAGTCAGTCTACTACGCACTGAAATGTACATCATGGCAGTCTGTTATATAGAACTGGCTGTTGCCTATGCGGCAAGTGATAGCTAGGTTTGCCAGAGAAAAGTTGAATAAAATGTCAGACTATCTGACGGGAGTCAGGCTAAGAAATTTCCCCGTGATTGACTTCCCGAGCCTTTACAGTGATTGAATGTAGCCAAAAATGCAGTGGAGATTTAGAATAAAGGCATTTCTACTACTGTGTGATTTTCATTAACTTACGAGCTCTTCCAATTTTTACTCTCTAATCTGTTGAAGAATTGCGGCTGGGTCACTTGGATCCTGCCTACTGATCAGGAGCTTGACTTCTTTGACAGAGGAGATCACAGCAATTACGGAATTTATAACTTATCCACAAAACCTCTCCGGACATGAAAACCTTTAAACGATAATTCCACTAATAAAGCAATTCAAATCGATACATGACGATTGTATGCTAAATAATCCAGATATTGCCCCCCATTCTATTTATTCAATTTCTATGATGAAACATTTGGACCTGTGGTAAGTGTGAAATGAAATGCTTTTTTAACATATAATTCGAATATTGAATGCATCTAAATCGAACAGGCCACCATTTACTGATGGTGACTTAAACAGCCAACTGTCAAACTGGAGGAGAATAGTTTAACGGATTTTTTTTCTCTCGTCACCCTTGTAGATGGGACTAATCAGGGCAGTTTCCCAAGTTTCTGGCACAAAGCTCTGTTCGAACATTATCGTGAACACGTCAGACGTCGGTATTGCCAATTCAAAAGATAGATTATACAAAAGATTTGGGTGCATAATATCTCTACCGAGACAGTAGATTCAGTCTTCTTATAAACCCATCTTCACGAATGCACCCGGAGAAGAGGTTCTGACTGTTCCGATGTTTGAAATTTGTTGTTAACATCATTAAAAAATCTATCAGAGCGATCGGATTCCAGACTTTGCTGAGTCTTAGTGAACATTCAGTACACGATTATGCTGAAAATGCCACAAATCAACACGTTTACGAGAAATATTGATGACTTTTCAACCCTTAACCAGTACATCAGATTGAACTATACATCTTGAAAACATAGATATACGTGTGACAATGTGTAAATTAAAACAATTTATGACAATTGGATTTACCTGATTCTCGAACTGCTCAGAAGGCAACTAAACTATGTTTTTGCTTATTATATTAATCGTAGTTCCCAGATTATTCTGTGGTTTTTGTAAATCTATATGCAATTAAAACCGTTGAGTTGAATAGTGTTCGACTAGGTATGAAGTTCGCACTAATCGCTTGCTGTGAATGGAATTTTCGCCAGGTAGATACATTGGCCCTGAGTGAAACACTCACTCTGATTCAAGATTGACAGAAGGATAACAGGAACCCTAAATTGCGATGGTAAAAGTTTACAATTTTCGACTAAAGATTGACGAGCACATGTAGATCGTTCCTACAATTTCCGAACTTGATTTTATTTTTGGGAACCGTAAATGCACACGCGATCCAAGAATCTAAAGTGTTTGTGTCAAACGTTTCAGTGGCACTTTTTTGGAATTCATGCGACTCAAGAATGGAAAGATTGGACGAAATTTCGATAAATCCAAAGATTGTCGCAAATCAATTGCTCAAACGGAATGTAACGACACTTGTTTCATGAGTGTGATTATAAAGTGACACGTCGTTGACACATATTTCCCAAGTACATCCCAATTTCCCGTATTGACTGTCGACGCGATTTTTTTTATTTGAAATTCCCCACCTCAACATGTGGTGGACTCTCAGTTATGTCTGTATGCGCTACAGGCCCAGCGATGGGTAAGAAAGAACCACAACCGTAAGTGCTCTTGTCTGTTGACTAAATGAATGAATATCACAATGTCTGTACCGTGAAAGATAATCGCATTATTCATTCGTGATCAATATTGAATAATAAATAATCGACAGAAGCATGATTAATGCTCAATGCGTCGTATGCAGTGCGACTCACATTCTCTTCTCCGTTGCACCTCCCTTTTCCGAAGAGAGTTAACATAGGCTTTCTTGTAGGGATTAACATTCAGACGAGTCACGCGTTCGTCATGACATTCTTAATTGTTCGTATGTGTTTGCAATCTGTTCTGTTGACGCAACAACACCTTGAGATTCAGACTGACAGACAAAATTTGCCCAACAATAAATCTAACATTTCAGTATTTTCGGCGGGGTATGACTAATTAGTAGCATTTATTTTACAACGGATTTCATAGATCATTGTTCCGACGTGAAGTATGATAACTGAAGACTACGAGTATGGGTTGTTCCTCCGGAACACGGGTACATGACCTATATCTAGACTTGTAAAATCTTTTGTATTTACTAGGTACATCAGGATTCAGATGAGTGTTTGATTGCAATAGGTAGCACCGCATGATTTGTTGTTCCAAGAAAGCATTATGTTGGCGTAATTTATACATACTTTGTTTCTTCAACATTAGGCTTAGGCTGAAATATTTCCAAATAAAAATTGTCCTAAAGTATTGTGGTGCTCACATCCCCATCCTACTTCTTAGTAGGTAGAAAGTAGGGTCTTAAGGTGAGCAACGATTTGGGAAATTACCGCAAAGGCACTGTCAAGAGAAGAAAAACATTCTAAATGTCCAGCCATATACAGAGTCCTTTGGCTATTTGTGCGTAGATCTAGCTCGAAGACGCTTTGGATCTGTCAGTTCTTTGGAACAAAAGAGGGTCATGCTAAAAATTGTGGATGCTCTAGCCGGTGGGATCAATAAACACGCATGTGACTTCACACACGCCCAAACTCGTTAAGTTAATCACTTTTGTACCTACACACTGATTGTTTAAACAGCCTTGTGGAATAAGCCAGGACAAGATATTTTCAATGCAGCTATAGGTAATACTTTTTGTTTTACAAAACTAGAGAATTGAACCCTTCCTATTTCAATGCAATCGCTGCGACATCCTTGACTCGTCACAACCATCATCTGCATGGGAAACACAAGAACGTAAGGACCCAAACTCAAAATTGTAGTATTCGAGAAAAATTACACAAAGCACGAAAAGCACAAATACACAGGTAAAGGATGAAAGACATTCTCACAGGATGCATTCGATAAACAATTCAGCGTAAATACGTCCAGACCAGAAACATGAGAATCAGCGTCACGGCAGCCAACAACCAGAATAACACCTTGTCCTGATGGGTCCTTCGCTCGATCAAGCGCATCACGGTGTTGGATAAACCCAATGTGTTCAGCATATCCAGCAGACGTCGGTGAGCTCCTTTTAAAGTCATCCTAACGAAAGAGTGAAAAACTGGAGATAAATTTGTTTCTATTATACAACAAATATGCAAAGGAAAGTGATTCCGAGAGTGGAGACTTTCACGAGCTTGTTGTTTTTCTCTCTCCAAGAATATGTCATCAACCGGCATCGGAGAGCAAAAGTGGGAAACTCGAAGAACAAGATTCGGTGTCATTCACGACTCGCACGTATGTTGCAACAGACGCTGCACAAACATTAACATCATTTGAGAAAGCAGCAAATAAGCTGATGACGCTCTACTCGTTCAAATTCACTTGACTCAACGCGTGTTGTATCCTCCCACTGTGTATAAAATGCTCCCATATGGCGCGCGTCTCAAATAGCCTCTGACAACCAAGTCCAGCTTGTGGCCTGCACGAGTGGCTCCCCGAGCCCAGCGGAACTGCTTCTACCAACTAGAGAAGGGGAGAGGGCGAGTGACTGGCCACTGAAAACCAGTTTGCTTCGGGCAGATGGAGTTCGTTAGCCTGGGAAGGCATTTCATCTAGGGGAAGGAAAACCCTTATTTTAAACCCCGCTGCCTTGCGGGATACCCGATCGCGGGAAAGGCTTCGGGAGAAAACCTGGAACAGAGTCTGGTAGACCGTTAGTTGGTGTACACCACCTCTCTCCGGCAACTCCCTCCTGCATTGCAGGTCGCACTTGGTTGTGCAAAGGCTAGAGTAGCTGACTTGAACAAAAGCCAAGTGGTGCTGGGGACGCCGCTTTGTACCCAAATTCCCAAGACTCTTCATTGAAGCCAACTCATCCTCCAGGAGGAGATAGTCGCACAAAAGTAAAAGTAAAGTAAGCATCTTAAGTGCAGACACCCCATCCCAGTGAGTCTGTGATTAATCTACGTCAGTACGTTTCTAAGTCCCACCGCATCCACTCCTTTTTAGGAATTCATTGTGTTGTGGTTCGTGGTTGTATGGCATTGAAGCACTACTTGCTACCGGTGTAATGCCGTCCATGATGTGATAATGACTCATGCACAAAACCCGATTGAATACGCTACCTCCTAGTTTATTTTAAGGTATTTTTAATAGTTTCTAGAGCTTTCATACCTCGTTATCATGCGTAATGCACAAATTTTTGTCCCGGCTGAACATCGATGTATTCTACTGCCTCTCCGGTGATGATCACGTTGCTATTGTTGGTGTAAACACATTCGTACTAAATTAATGCAAAAATCAATATTAATTTCGGCATTTTGATGAATGGGATGTATGAAAGCACAAGCCTGATCCAGGGATGATGGCATCTGTGATTTTACCAGTAGTTTCATAGTTGCTTGTGGGCGAGATGCCAGCCTATTTCCCAGACCGGGGTTGACTAAAAAGCTTGAACTACAAGGCAGTGGTCTGACCTCTATTCATTGACCTTCCTGGTAGGAGTAGCTTTGTTGGTACCCAAAAGACAGCACACAGTATGGCTCAATGGGTCACAAAGATACACAAACCATCATACCTCGTTAAGGTCCAGTCTCAGCGCGATGGCATTTGGATGTGAACATATCAATACTACACCAGATAATATCGCATAACTGCTTCATCATGAAAGTATTGCTAATAGTAGTGGCGGCTCAGAAAGTGATGCTCTGACGTCAGTGACGACGATGAATAAGGTTTAACCATCTGTGAATCATGAAAACAACCGGCGATTTTGATGTACATCCATGGTCGACGACAAACGAAGGGGGCCAACAACATCGGGAAGCAAATGACGATGGAGACGACAAGGAGTTATGTTAATGGTGATGATAAAGATGTCACAATCAACATAAAAGTATATTTACTAGATAGCATGTACCGATTATTAACAACTATTAGAAAACACCTTCAAAACGCAGGACTTGAAAAACGCACCCTTGCTCCTTCAGCGCGGCTAAACTCTCCGATCCCGAGACGAACATGTCATCCAGACGTCGACTGACCGCCGACAGACGAGAATGATGCATGAGATCGGAATCGAATTCCACCACTGCGACATGATCCGACTGACCACGCAGCGACGCGTTTGTGGTGAAGTCAGTGGACAAAAGTTGTTCCCGCTCGCGCAGTTGACGATCGCGCTCTGAGCTACATGAGTGAGGAGTAATCATGAGAGGAGAGTGAAGCGTGATGTGGACTGTTTGGAAAACAATGTTGGCGCGCATTGGCGAAAAGGCTTAGCAGTGCCACAACATAATAGAAGAGGTGTGTAAGACCAATTTGCTTGGGAGGTGTTGCAAACATGAAACTCGAACACGAAGGTAAGAATCTTGTGGTATTAGGATTATCACCCATTGTCCATTCATATAGATGGTATGTATGTATGTATGTATGAAAGCACAAGCCTGATCCAGGCAAAGTGCCGAACAGTCATAGACTGTACGTGGGCTTAGATACTGTCAGGTTGCCCAGGCCTAGACTGATATGAAATAAAAATGGAATAAATGTACAGTTGTGTCGGATAATAGCAGGCGCTACACCTGATACCAGGCTTTCAGAAAGGACAGCATAAAAAATAAGAGAAACGAGACCATATTCTCATTTTCATATTCATGCAAGGCAACCGCTGTTGAGGAATGGCAACAATATAGGCATAACGTAAGAAGTTGCATTTAGTAGCGTTCAGAAGGGCTTGCTGACTTTCTGATAAAACCACTTCTGAGTTTAATCAACTGACAGGCTACAATGTTGATTATGCCACTGTAGAAAAACTAAAGCGTCAAGTCCTGCTCATCAGAAGCACATTTTCTTAGTCGAAGTGGGGCTAGAAGTTGATAGCACGGTCGCTGATCATATCAGCAACCATTAACAAGTAAACGGGAATCATTTTACGTTTGGTCAGTACATATGGTAACTTTATTTGCAGGACTATTTGCACAAGAGTCAGCAATAAGAGATGGGGATGTGAGCACCACAATACATTAGTCAGCAATACTAGTTGTCGTAGTCAAAGACATTAGCCAACGGTGGTATAATACAATGTTATCTATGGTAAATGAGTAGAGATTATTCACTAGAATAGCACAGCACAACAAGGTCGATCTCCAAAATGTAAGCAAGGTGTTAAAAGGCACTTCTTCTAACAAATAAAACAGCCCGAATCGCTGATTGGTTGAAAGTTCGACACTCCTCCTAACAAGTAATAACAGCCCGATTCACGGATTGGTTTGAACTTTGAACAACGTTTAAAACTCTCTGTCGACTTGGAAACATTGTAGAAATGATGGATTCATGTGTTATAAAAGCAGCGTTAACTCGCGTGCTAGTGATCATTGAAATTCGGGTGTAAATAAATTGTTTCACAGCCATTTAACTTTTCGCCTTTCATACGTTGGTGGACAGTGCATGTTGGGATCAACTTGGCTGAGAATTTTCCAAACAAACTGCAACACAACGCAAAGAAATGTAGAAAGCACCGTTCATGATCAAAGTAATTCAAAGTTTTAATGGTCTAAGAAGCAAATACTTTACAGCAACCAGAGATTAAAAATAAAGGGAATGCATAAAAATAACAAAGAATTGTTGTCAGTATGGAGAGTTAGCTTATGTACTGACGTGCGACGTTGGATTTGGTCAGCATATACTTGTCAAGTTAAGCCACGAACGTGTTCAGGCTTGATGCACAAATGATATGTGGGGGCAGAGTTTCAAACTAACAACTTGATTTAGGGTGTGGAATGGTTAACTTGTAGCCATGAGATCTGCTACCATGTGTTTCTTGTCGATCAACTGTAAGCAGAATATTGAACAGCAGGATCAAAGTCAAATATGTTCAGAGTTGCATTCCTTTTCTCGTATGGCTCGTTGTTCAGTCCGGTCAGCAGTTATGTGGCGCGTTGCAGCAAAGCAATGTCTTTCGGTAACCATGGAAACCAGGCTTGAACAGCTCACTCCATTGATGTGCACGGATGTGCAATCGTGCAGCATTTCTGTGCTGTGCGGCTAACATCGTGCTAAATTGATTGGCCAACGGTAGTGAGCTGCATGCTGAAATACGCTGGAGTCTCACTACCATTTCTATTCCACCCTCATATCTGTCTAGGCCTGGGTAATCTGACAGTATCTTAGCCCACGTGCAGTCTCTGACTGTGCGGCACTTTGACTGGATAAGGCTTGTGCTTTCATACCATACCATACTCCATTGATGGCCGGATATAGGTGTTAATTATCCGTGAGGGTACCTGCTTTGTGAAACTACCGAAGATCATTTTGAGCAGTGCCAAGTTTTGGCAGGACTTTTTGTGTACCACAGAACACTGCCGTAATGACAGCAAGTTACTGCTAATCCGCACATCCAGATCTTTCTCTTCCCTAACCCATCAAAGTTGTTGAGATCCCAGGGAGTATGTGAATTCGAAGGATAGACCGAGGTTTAACATTTTACATTTTTGGATGATAAAAAGTAGACAGTTTCGTAAGAACCATGTATGAAGTGCATCGAGATCTTTTTGCAGAAGTTGGCAATCTTCTATGGTGCGCACGATAGTCCAAACTTTGATACAACTCGCAAATAACGACTTTACCGCGTATGATTTCAGGAATATCGTTCGCGTACACCAGAAAGAGTATTGACCCCAGGACTGAGCCTTGAGGCACACCACTTGTAACTTCTACCCGCCTTGATATGGCCCAATCAATTCTACCACTGATAACTCTACCAGTCAAGTAATCCTGTATCCAGGCAAATAATCTGCCACCCACCCTGAGCTGCTCCAAATTTGTAGCAGTATGCTGTTGTTAACACGGCAAAGGCTTTAGGCATATCTAAGTAACAAGCATGGATAAGGTATTCATTATCCACGGTTCGAGTCCAATTATCAAGTTACGAGAAGATTGGTGAGACAGGAGTGTTTTGTCCTGAATCCGTGCTGTGCGATGGAAAGAAGCTTAATTTGTTCCAAGTGTTTGATACGTTCGTCGGCTACAAATCGTTCGAGAACGTTAGAGACCACTGGCAACAACGTGACTGGTCTGTAGTTAGACACATCGGATCGGTTCCCTCCTTTGTGTATCGGAGTGATTAATCCACTTTTCCAGTCAGTAGCAACCTTGCTGCACCTCAGTGACAGGTTGAAGAGATCAGAGAGGGGCGAGAATAGAGCATGGGCGCATTGTTTTCGAAGGAAGGGTGTCATTTCATCAGAACCTGGCGATTTTTTTGTATTTAACCAGAGTGGCGTCACCAGGACACTCTCGGGGTTCACAGCGATGTCCTTTATTGCGTTAATTTGTGATCAGAATGCAGGCATATCGTAACATGAGCGCTCGTT
>JACCGJ010002132.1:0-31593 GCA_013407085.1 Atriophallophorus winterbourni
TGAAAGCGATCGACCCGGTTTCGTTGATTCGCTTTAGTTGTCCTCCCAAAGCGCTACACCAATATAAGCAGCGGTTGCTCAAGATAGTAGGGCGAAATGAGAAGGATTTAGAAGATATACTTCTATTGACATACTTGCTACGGGACCGCATGGAAAATACATCTCCTGCATTTGTTGATGTGCCCTGATCACAGCGGGTAAAATCGCCGCCGGAAGGGAAACAAAACAAAGCAAATGACTGCAATAAGTGCACCCTTATTCTCTTAAATATCCCAGAAGTTGCCATGGATTCACATGCAAAGTGTAAATCCAACCACTACATACAACAGTGGAGATTTATTAATAACGCTATCCAAACCAGCACGCAGCAGTTATCGATACTTTTCGAATCCCGAAGTCACCGAATTACGAAGATAACGGTCCATGACCTCTTAAACTGACACTTTTGACCACCACCGTGTTGAACACCGTGCTTAACAACTGGAACCAGTATCGATACAAAGTTCCACGAGAGATCCAAATTATCAGTAAACACCTGAAAACCGACGCTATCGTGGAAGTTGCCGAGCCTGTTGGTACTGAGCACAGTGATACCGGGAATCCTGATCCAAAAACCGGATGTCGACCAACTCTATAGGAGTCCGTGATGTGATATACCCATTAACACGAGTCCCATCATCTTTGTCACGTATACAACTTGTGTGCTCAAATACTCATCATCCAACACTTTTATCCAGATCAAACATCAAACGCACAATGCTTGATAAATAAATTACCCGAACTATTCGATCTTCGTGAAAAATGTTTACCACTTATGTAGCCGTAACGGAAACCTGGTTCAATCAGCAACTAGCTGAGGAGGAAATTTCCAGTCCAAACAAGTTTCTTTTTCATCGTGATCGTATGGACCGTGGAGGAGGAATTGTTATTATTTACTATGATCAACACCTCGTGTTCAGAGAAATCAAGGACAACAATTCAATACTGGAAGATACACTTTGAATTACTTTGAATTACTGTACTAGAATACCAGAGCAATGCAACGTGTCAGAAAAAAAACGCCATACTAGTCTTCAATCATGATAATACATTAGCAGAGAATAAACATCAAATAACGTAGACCTTTCAAACTAGTAATTCTTAAGATAAAACCCACATAATCAATATCTTCGTATTGAAGCCTGCTTTGTATGCAGACTTATTGCACAAATCCACTATTTGGCACTCAATACTGCATCGCGTTTACTGTGCACGTAGTGAATGCCTATGGATGGTTGACCTCGCTCGGAGTTGAAAATATCTTTCTAGGGTACGTGATTCGCCTTAAAAGATGGCCAATGCATTCTACTGTTTACGCACAATAAAGACAATGGCGTCTTATAGCGTCACTTTGAAATTGACAAAAATAAAGCTAATTGATTTAGCTTCTATTGTATACACCAACCATTTGTCTTCGGTAGCTTCGGTGTCAGAAACCAGTGCCGTACCTGATTGCTTCCACGCCAATTATGAAAAGCATGGGGAATCGCAACATGGCATTTCGTAGCACCAGTGATACAGTAAAAATTGAAGGAACCCAGGTTTTCCTACTGGATGCGTACAAAAGCCGACTGAGCTTAACATGAATGAAAGCTAAAATCAGAGTGATGCGGCTATTGAAGACAATATTCCGCTAAAGCTCGGTCACAATATGGTTTGCATATTGTGCAGTACTTCTTTCCGTACTCATTGCAGAATGTGTATTTAAGGATACATGCTTTGGGTAAACGTTATATAAAACAAACCAAAGAATTCTATCCAATTGTGATACCTGGCATTTTAAAATCTTGTAACGAGATTCAATATGTCACTCCATCGAAAGCATAAGTTGAAAATTTCGTTTCCACACGTGCGTGAAATTGGAACTAACAAAATCGTATACAGTACAAGTTGCTTCTATTACTAACAAGAGGAAAATGCTGTAAATTTTCCAATTTCTCACCCACTTGGTGGTCAAACTTCTGACGTATTACATCGTATGCGTATTAATTAAACGTGACTTAATCCTCACTAACAATGAATATAGTGTCCTAGAGATGACGCTATTCAACTTTGAGCACCAACTCCTAACTTGTAGTCACTAATTCAAGTTCAAAGTACCGGATTTTCAAATGAATCGTATTCTAACATTTCAAATAGTGTGGCGAGCTTTTTTTATGAAATTTTCGAGTGTACTAAATTTCTTCATCGCACTGTTCCGAGAATTAGACATAATTAAAGGAAGTCCACTTGAGTAACCCTGTGTTAGTACCTCATGCCCGTCATGGGAATCTAAGCCACGCGCTTATGTGTGGCATATATATTTCAATTCAATAGTTATGAGATGTTGAGTTATCACTGATTGTTTCCAGAGCGAAATTTGAAAGCTTGATATTCATGAAGTACCTGTGATCTGTACAGCAATTGATCATTAATCGTGAACATTATGTTTCCAAGAATTGAGTAGCTATTCAAAGCATAGCCATGGGTTTAAAACTATCACAAAGCTGGTGTCTGTAAATGTATGGAAGGACATCTATTCAAAAGGAATACTTACCCTTCTCATGTTACATCCATACGATCGATGAATTGTGTTCATCTTGAAATTATTCGATGAAGCACATATACTTTCACCGCTAGATGATGCTTTGTGACCATCTGTTCGGTCCATTTCCACCACCGAGGCTTTCCTCTCAAAGTTTTCATCGTCTTGATCCACTTCGATCATGGTTTCATCTTGCTCCGTTTCTAACTCACGGTGATAGAAGTAATTGAAATTGGATACAATCACAGGCACTGGGAGGGCGATTGTCAAGACACCGGCAATCGCACACAATGATCCGATGAGCTTACCCCACAAGGTCACTGGGCGCATATCACCATACCCTACCGTGGTCATGGTAACCACGGCCCACCAAAATCCGTCAGGGATACTTCGAAATAGTGTGGTGTCGGTCTCGGATTCCGCGAAGTAAACAGCCGACGAGAATAAAATAACACAAATCAGCAAGAAAAACACGAGCAAACCGAGTTCACGCACACTTGCTCTCAGTGTCTGCCCAAGAATTTGTAATCCTTTGGAGTGTCGCGATAACTTAAATATGCGGAACACACGAACCAGACGGATAACACGAAGTACCGCCAACGATGTTGTCTGGTTTTGTCGTTTCGGATCATCTACAATCACAGCACCGAGCGTAATGAAATATGGGATGATAGACACGACATCGATCACATTCATTATTACTTTGAAAAAGCCAACTTCTTCGGAGCGGATGCGAATCGTATGAGTAATTCACAACTGAACCATATGATACAAAATGTTTCCACAATGAAAAAAGGCTCATCGATGCTTGGGAGGTCATCCTTTTCAATTGTGAAACGTTTCTCGTATTCCGTTGCGTTATGGTCGATGGTGACTTTGTACTTTAAGAAATGTGGTAACGTGTCAATACAGAAAACGATTATTGACAATAATATAACCAATATAGATCCGATCGCGAGCAGTCTTGCGGCTAAAGAGCTCTCCGGGTATTCGAACAAAAGCCAGACGTTACGTTGAAATTTGTTTTTTGGCAAAGCTTTGGGTTTATCTTTGATAAAACCTTCCTCCTCGCGGTATTTTGCTAGTACGTCGTTACCGAGTTCGTAAAATTTGATTTCTTCCGTGAACACATCGATTGGCACATTGACCGGTCGTCGTAATCGTCCACCACTTTGATAAAAGTACAAAATTCCATCGAAACTTGAACGATTTCTGTCGAAAAAGTACTCGTTCCGAAGTGGATCGTAATATCGGTTTCGTTTCTCGGCATTCCCGAGTAAAGTGTCGGGGAATTGGTTTACCGTGTTCACTAACGTTTCGAAGCGTAATCCACTAACGTTGAAGGTTAAGCGTTCAGTGTCAATGGAGTGGTTGCGAGATGGAGTTGATTGGTTAAACGCTTCGTCAGCCTCTATTGTATCATCCAGGGTTTGATTAATTCTGGAATATATGGAATATGCGTAACTGTGGGTGACTTACCTTTGCTTCCAGGCTTTAAGTGTTTGATAAGGTAAAATGATACTAGTGGTTCCTGATAATGCGGACATAAATTAACAGAGTCAACTTCAATCATTTTATGAAGCGCAAAGTTCGAAATTTCTTCGGGATTGTGCATTATAAACTCCCTGTAAGTTAACAAAGTTTTGCATCGTTGTTTTATATAAAAGCGTGGATTCGATTTAAGATTTCGCTAATATGCGCCGCATGTAACCGAAAGCCTTGATTAGGTTGCATAATATACCGAAAAATGATTGGTCGTCAAGACTTGATGAACCAATCATTGACTACCGAGTGACCTTCAGATTCACCAATCGCTGTCCAGTAATATTCCCGTAGAATTTATTTAAAGCATGGATATCATGTTGGCTTAATACTTGTTTCCTATCACGCAACTTGATTTTGCTCTCTTCACATGATGATAGCAAACATCGTTAAATCATTAGTGTTTTGTTAGCAGACATGCAAAATAAACATTTATTATAATTAATGATAAATTGGTAGACTAACACGAGTTGTGTGTCAAGCTCGCAAATACGATGTGTGAATGTTGATCAACGATTATGCTAAATTATTATTTTTATTATTATTATTCATTATTATTTAATTTATGATTGCATTGTTTACCATTAATATCAGTGGATGTTGGAAAAGATAAGACACGAATGATGTCTCGGTTAATGCAACCCAACAAATTCAGTAAACTGTTCAACTAGAAAAAATGAAGATCTGCGTTTGCATATATTTCTATCACACGCAAACCACGCGTGGTTTTATGCTGTTTCACAACATCGACCGAAAGAAGCTAAAAACAACATCGATAACAACCTAAATGGCATTTTTCAGTAAGCGTTTCACTTTTATTTTAATTCAATTCAATTTTAACGGTCTAAAAAGCTTATTGCTTTACAGAAACCACAATTTAATATGGGAACTACGAATATTATAACAAGCATAAACGGGATTTGTTTGCTGACTGTGCAGTTCCAGAATCGAGTAAAAATTCAAAGAGCAGAAATTGTTTTCATTTGCAAAGTGGGGATGACATATGTAAATCCATGGGGTCAAGATTTATAGTTTTCTTTGATCCACGGGTTTAGGGCTACAAATGATTCAAGATTACCTTTAAAAATGATTTGATTTGTAGAGTTCACAGCATAATCGGGTAGATTGTTCCACGTAAAACAAACTCGCACGGCAAAAATGTCGTCTACAGTTGAGTCGTGGACAGTCAGATTCCATGTGTGAGCTCTTGTCTTATGTGAGTCACAAAGATTAAATAAGAATTACAAAACGTGATTTGAGATAGTCCCTTCGGAGACGACGACGTGGAATAATTCTAGGGTTGTGATTCTCTCAGTATATGATTCCAGCAACAATTTTATTAGCTCGAGGGTATATTTTTGCAAAATTGCAATATCTTTTTAAGACATGGCGACCAAGCTTGAATTGTATATTTCACCCTAGGAGTCACGTACGTGTTTATTATACGGGGAACTGTCTGTTTCGAGAATCTCCCGAAAATTCTCTATAGATGTGAAAATTTCAGTGATGTTTTCCGGTAGACAGATTTGCAGTGTCTCGACGTCCCTAGAGTGTTTCTTGTCCATACACCCAAATAACTTTTCAGTGCTCCAAGAGCACTTAGCGCACCAAGGCAGTATTAAAACCCTTACATATTTTCCAAAGTTCAACATGTGGCACTTTTGGACATTTTAGGAACCATGCGTGGAGGTGTTCAAGATCCTTCTGAAACAGTTCGCAATCTTCTTCTTCATTAATCCTTGGCCACATTTTTATACCTTCCGCGAACACTTGATGAGAACCTGTTGGCCATCGGCATAATCAAATGATATTGAACCGGCTGGTCGTTATAGTGCTTGTATCAGAATTGCTCCTTTTCTATAATTCTAGTCAATAAATTCTAACATAACCAGACCTAATCAATCACGTTTACAGAAGCGAGGCATTACAAACCGAAGTTGCTTTTATACAGGGAATGCACATTCAAACTTAACAATTATATTTGGTGCCAAAATTGTCGAAAACACATCGCCATTTTATTCCTGACCGTATGACGAATCCAAAAATTATCAATATTTAACGGATCGAAAATCTCGGGAAAGCATTTTTGTTGTGTCTGTAAATGTGGCATTTTCACATCAAGCATTGCAATCCTATTTCTCACCGAAAATTACAGTGAATGACATCAAAGCGCAACTATTGCTACCGCGAACTGAGAAAACGATAGTTTGGAAATGGATTGCGTTAATCGATTAAGGTTGATGACTTCGTGTGGCAAACGTCATCTTTCGTGTTTTATACGTGAAAGCGTTAAAGCTCTATGTTTTCATCGAAATATGTTCAACACTTTTGAGCTCATTCCCGCATTACATAAAGTCCTGTTAATCACAATAGTGAAATTTATTTTTTGCGCAAAACAAAGCGTGGTAATATTTGTACAAACCCGCAGCCACTAGCGAAATTTGAAGAAGCATAGGGGCATAATAATTCAAAGTAATTGCAAGTTTTGATGGTCCGAAAATCAAATAATTTACAGCAACCACATTAAAAATATCGGAAATGGGTACAAAAAAATTTCATTTGTCAGTATGGAAAGTCAGCATACGTACTGAGGTGATAGGTTGGAATTGGTCAACATATACTTGTCAAGTTCACCATTGAACATGTTCAGGATAGATGTGCAAATGATATGTGGGTGCGGTGAGTTCCATATAAAACAAACTCGGACAGCAAAGAAGAACCTTCGACAATTTGATCTGGAGTGTAGAATGGTAAACTTGTAGCCCTGAGATCTGCTACCACGTGCTGAAACAGGTGTTCAAGTGGGTGATCTACAGTATGCAGAACGTTGAACAGCAGGTTCAAATAACCCCTGACACGACGGTACGAAAAGTCAAAAATGGATCAGTGTTGCAATCCTCTCCTCGTCACCAGTTTTGTAGCGCAGTGATATACACGTTGTAGCAAAGTCGTGTCCTTCTGTAACCATGGGAACCATGCTTGAACAACGTACTCCATTGTTGGCCTGATATAGGTGTTAATTATCCGTGGGAGTATCTGCTTTGTGAAACCATCGAAGATCCTTCTGAGAAGTGCTAAGCTTTGGCAAGACTTTTTATGTACCACAGAACACTGCCGTGGAGACTTCAAGTTACTGCTAATCCACACACCCAGGTATGTCTCTTCCGTAACCCATGAAAGTTGTTGAGATCCCAGAGAGTATGCGAATTCGAATGATTTACCGACGTTAAACATGTTAAATTTATTGATGTTGAATGGTAGGCTGTTTCGCAAGGACCACGTATGAAGTGATTCGTGATCTCTTTGCAGAATTTGGCAACCTTCTGTGGTGCGTATGCTAGTCTAAACTTGTATGTCATCCGCAAATAAAATGATTTGTCTGCGTACTATTTCAGGTATATCGTTCGCGTACACCGGGAAGAGTATTCACCCCAGGACTGAGCTTTGAGTTACGCCACCTGTAACTTCAACTGGGTTGTATAATGCCCCTTCAACTCTAACCCTCTTAACTCTACCAGTCAAGTAATCCTGTATCCAGGCCTATAATCTGCCGCCCACCCCGAGCTGCTCCAATTTTTGTACCAGTATGCTGTGGTCAAAAGATTTAGACATATCCAAGTAACGAGGATGTATAGGGTGTCCATTAAACACGGCTTGAGTCCAGTTATATAGAGTTATGAGTAGATTGGTGGGACAGGAGTGCCTTGTCCTAAATCCGTGCTGTGCGAGGGAAAGTAGCTTATTTTTTCCACATGTTTGATAAGATCATCGGCTTCAATTCATTCGAGAAGTTTAGAGACCACGACAACAACTTGACTGGTCTGTAGTTAGACATCGAATCGGTTCCCGCCTTTGTATATCGGAGTGATTAATCCACTTTTTCAGTCCGTAGGAACCTTGCTACAACTCAGTGACTGGTTGAAAAGATCATAGAGCAGTGATAATAAATCATGAGCGCATTGTTTTAAAAAAACGGTGATATTTAATTTTAGTATAGCCTAACTAGGACACTGCTTGCATGCAAATAAATATTTTGGTTCATGTTTATGGGTATCACCCAATTAAACATGTGTTTGGACACGTGATGGAACAGGTTGGTCGTACCAGCCTTATCCAACTGTGGCATACAAGCGCTACTTGTTTACCATTCCTCCACTGTTTTGCATTGACTAACTAATTTAAATAAAGTAGTTGAGAGTTTTTGTTAATGGTATGGTGTAAAACCCATATGAATCTCAGAAATAACAGCATTCGTATATTGGAACATAAATTAACAAATTGATTTTATTCGCAGTTCATTTATTGGTTTTGTTATTTTCCCAGTTCTCTGGAATCAGCGATAACATGACTAACCGAAAATATAGTGCTGAGCAACGTGAGAATATGCGTCGAAGAAAATAGGCTATTTTAGGAAGTTCAACACGATTTTAGGAAGAGATATTCTCGTCTTTCTAAACGCCTACTTACCCTTGACGATTGTATCCGAGCTGTAGATGTTGGAGATACTATCCATGTATGTTATCTGATCTCATAAACCACAAAGTTCTCGTCCAGACGCTGGAACGTTATGACACTGCTGGCCGACTATTAACCTGGTTAGAAAGGTACATGACTGATCGGCTTGTTCAAGTCTCAGCAGACAGCGCTTTGTTGAGAATCAATAGACCGGACGATCGTGAACCGTTTCCAAATTTTCTGGAAAACCTCCATACTTGGTCCCTGAAAATCGCTTACTCTTCACTTACCAACAGTGCCACATCTTGAACCTTGGAAAATATGTAATGGTATCAATATTTCCTTGGTGCGCACAATCTCTATTGAACCACGGAACAAAAAGAATTGAGTTTGTAAATAAGCAATACTCTAAGGACATCGAGACACTTCCTATCAGAAAACTTAACAGAAATTGTCACTTCTATAAAGAATTTCATGGAGGTTCTCGAAGCGTATGTGAGACACACAATACAGTATGTAGTTCAAGCGTCGTCGCTATCGTTTAAAAGAGATGTTGCAACTTTGCCAAGAATCTACCATCGAGTTACAAAACATGTCGCCGGACTTAGCCGGAAACCATAAACTAGCACAAATTTTGTTCGATTTTACACATCGTCGTCCCAGATTAGATTTGATTTTGACGTACAATATTTTGCTTGTTACCATAAGACAAGTGCCTGTACCTCAATCACGACTCAACTTTAAACGACACTTTTGTTGTGCACGTTTGTTTTAAATCAGTGTGTTGTGAAATCCCCAAATCAGAAATGTTTAAAAGAAAACTTAGCTTTCAAACCACATATAAAACAAAACTGCACATCCTGACCCCGTGTAGCTACGTATACCAATCCACTGTGATACTGAAAACAAGTGCTGCCATTTAGATTTTGCCTGATTCTTGAACTGTTTGTAGCTGACTTGCGTCTCTTCACAACTTTATTGTAAACAACCCAATCCCATTTTTGCCCGTTATATTGTTCGTATCTCCCATAATATTCTTTGGTTTCTGTAAAGCCATGTAACTTTTTGAATTGAATTGATTTTAATATACCCGCATTTACATCAATTTCCGGACCCCTCTACCCCAGACCAGTTTCGTTCTGTTGCACTCATCAGGTATGGACAGTACGGTCAGGATCCGCGAGCATTGAGAGAGTGGAGAAATTGTGTGATGGAAATGCCTGTTTCAAGTCCATGTGTTTAACCCCATTCACGTGTGTGGGTACTTGTGATTGAACAGATTGATCATGGCAGCCTTTTCAAACAATGACATACAAGCTCTAATTTTTACCATTTCTCCACTGTTTTAAGCGCATGCGGATCCTGATCCTACCGTCCCTACCTGATGAGTGCAAACAGCATGAAGACGGTAGTGGAGTGTATGTGTGATGGAAATGTAGGCAAATGCGGATCTTTGATCAAGACCATAGTTTTAACTCATCTACATGTGCATGAGGGAGTGTGATTGAACGGGTTGATCTTGCCAGCCTCACCCAACAGTGGCTTACGAGCTTATACCTTATTATTCAAGCGAAGGGATACGAGAAATTATCGGACTCATGAATATGTGCTGGTCGTACCCAATTCCCCCCTGGACTGTAGACTGTATTTTTACTCTGTTCGTGTCTGTTTTACTTGGAACAGTTTACCTTCTACCGTTGCTCACTCCACTAGCTTACATGACCATAAAGCGAAATTAGACTAATTTTTTATTGAATTATTCGTTTCCCAGACACTTATATACTTCTTAATCTATTTCCTTATGTTGTTTATATACTTACATTTCATTTTTTACCATCCTATGGTTGTTGTTAAGCTTGTTGCTTTTTAGACTATTAAAAACCTTGAATTACCTTGAATTACCGTAATAATAATATTCATTGTTAAAGAATCAACGGCTATTGTCTGCTTTGTATCTGCCATTAAATAATAACGTTTCATGCACGATGGTTGTGTAGTACGCCTCCCATTCCACAACAACTTACGTTCTGCACTTATTGTGGAGCGAATGTTGTGGAGTATTGCCTGCTATTTTCGAATCTACATTGTAAGAAATGTGATACATTTCCAGTTTATTGGATTTATATAACAGATTCATATGAACATGAAAAAGTGAAGGTCATACTATTTTTATTCTAGAAGTGACACGAACACATCGATCGATCTTTGTTTTTGCTCACATCCTTCCAACGTTCACTCCGCCGTCATCAGACGGAAACGCTTCTCTTGGGTTTTGCAAAATGTATGAGAACATAATCCAATTTTAAAAAGGTTCCGAAATCGAACCCATCATAACATGAATGTAAAGGTCAAAAGTTCATGACATTCTACAACTTATACCTTAGTCGACTTAAATAATCATAAAATGCAGAGAGGATACCTGTCTCTAACTTTCGAAGTTTCTCTTCCTTCGATTTATTAGAGTGCTCACTGTCACTGCGACAATGGGTGGCAAATGGTATCTGACATTTGCTCAGTCTATTTCTTATCGATCATCTCTTCTTACGACATCCCATCAGATTTGATAGGTTGTGCCTAGTTGTTTTCTTGCACGATAGTACCAACTTGTTAACATACAAAGGACATGATAAGTTACTACCAGAACAAAGGCGGTCAGATAAGCAAATCAATGAACAATGAAATGGAAAAATGTCAGATGTGCTAATCGATATGGAACGGTCTGACAGAATAATTGTTACGGTCAATATTTCGACCAGGCACTAATCGTTTGGATAGAAATAAAAGTCCAAACATTTAAAGAAACATTAGATACTGACTAATCACATAAAACCCTCTGAATGTGGAATGAAGGTAAGCTGTTCTTCAAATGTAAAATAAATGCTGTAGTAGACTTTTCAGCAGACTTTTCAGTGTTAACTCAATGAAAAGTGATGTTTCATCTGATTGTCGAACCAAACCTGAGGGCAACCGTTTGTGCAAGCAATCGCATACGCTTCTACCGTAACGATCAAATAATTGAAGAAATTTTTCTTCTTTTAAATTGTAACAATTTTATCGTCAAATAAGATATTGCTCTATTCCAGTGGTTGCTAACTTTTTTATTGCACCACACACCTAAAATATTTTAATATACTTCCACGCCCATTATATTACTCATAATGATTTTCGTCATTTCCAATATAAATCACATTATCACCCCTTCTGCAATTGTATGGGGATTCTTTGATTTGCCTACTTTATACGCCACGTAGTATGAAGCCATCAATTGTGGTTTGTCGGCAGATGAAACCTAATTTGAGATGAATTTCTTGTGACTGAAAACAGACCCTTTTTGCTTTCAATGATTCAACATCATGACCTGCGAAACCAGGTCCAAAATGCCGCGATTGTTGAAGTGTTCTTACAACGTCGATGGGTTCAAATTTGTGTTTGAGAAGACAACATTACAAATTAAGCATTGTAACTAAACCAAAATGAGGATAATCATCCATTTTTCTTTGACATGAATAACAGTTAATTAATAATTTGGAAATTGTAATATAAAAAGTAGGGAGAGGAAGTTCATTAGAATAAAGGTAACAATATAAATGAAGTATATTCATTTAAGAACTGTTTTAAAGACACAAAAGAAATGATCACTACTCGAATACAGAAAAGTTTGAAAAATTCTCATTTAATCAAAACAGAATGGCAACACTGTATAAAAACAACCTACGAAAAAGCATCTCACACCCACAAGGGGTGCGAGCACCCATGGTTCCGAAACCTTAATTTATTTGATAAAATTTATCACTGGACGACAAAATTGGTGATGGGTATTCCTAATGTTCCGTACGGAGAAAGAATGCGACGTCTGGGTCTATGTCACTTTGCCAAAAGGAGGATACGGCGCAATATTATTGCTACCTATAGATTTGTGTCTACCGAAGGCTATCCACTAAGACACTTGTTTCAAGAGCGACACCCGGAGATTCCTTATCCCCTTACATCCCAAGTTCCCGTATTGATTGGCGACGCCATTTTGCCGTACGATCTTCGTTTTTCTAAAATTTCCTTCCTCCAAATGTGATGTAATCTACTTTCCAGGCGATATGTAAAGCGTGATTGGATTTCTATATGCAAACGAACATCATTCGTTAGCCATAAATTTGATATAATCTACTCGTTATATATTATTATTTTTTCACATTTCCATTCATAACGTAATCTTGCGGTGTTGTAAAGTGTTAACTTTTTAACCATAAATCCTAGAATCCTTAAAATAATTACTTAGTTTTATGCGAAGTTTTTAATCCAGTTTTCGTTGGTAGCCTTGAGGAGTGTACCAGCGATAATTTATTGCGATAGACGTTACCACCTCCGTGCTCAGTTTTTCAATGACGACCGCACATACTGTGACAACTTCGGTGAAATTAACTGGAAATCGCCGATTGGTGAAATGCAGGATTCGCGCGATATTTTTTAATTGTAATGCTTCACACGACGGTGCATATCGTCTAAGAATGTAATTAAACTCCTATGTAAAAAACGACACAATCATAACGGTAAACAAGCTGAAATTCATTAATAATAGTGCTTAGTAAATTTGTCGGTAAGCAAGCGTATTGGACGATTTTCAGGCCAGTACCCTCTAAAATTGGACCCAGATTTTAAATCACATCTTTCATCGGTAAAAGTGCTATGGCGAATTTGCCAGGCAGTGCTTGAAATGTATTGTTCATCTGTCAACTTGGAGCAGCAATAATTGATTGGAAGTGTTTTGACACTAAACTAAATGACACAATCAGCACAATTTTCCTCGAACGGGACTCAGTAAGGTTGTGCCTGTTGTATCGCGTAATCGATTAGAATTTCGACGACTGTGTTGTCAGAAATAGAGTGTTGGCCAGAGAGGATCAAGGTTAAAAGTAAGGATACACGAAATTCAGCTGCCTACCAAACTACGAGATGGATTTCCATTGATCTAGATTCATATGGATCCCGAAGGAAACAAAATAAATTGAAATTAACTTATATTCTTTGCCATGGACAAACCGTGTCGCATTCTAAAGTTTCCCATGGCTTCAAATTCAGAAGCATTACTCGACCAACCGCCAACGAAATGTAAGCTAATGTTGCGATTAATCCCTTATTTGTAGTTAGAACACAGTAAATAAAAAGAACTAGTCCTGTTGTCATAACGATCTTAAAGAAATCTCATCAATCATGTCACCGAGCTGCACCAGCTGGGAGAACATCGAGCAACTAACTTCCAATGTCTGACGTAAATGTACTAAATGGTATTTTGAAATAAATTTTGAATTCATATCAATATGAACACTAAAATAATAGTCTCGCGCGGTATCAGACCGTCAACCACATGGACAGTTGTAATTTTTCGCACAAATCTTTTTATAATAGATACACTTTGGTTCATTATCATTCAGTCCATTCGTAGTCACATTAGGTTGTGAAATTGATGTATCATTTATAAAGTTGCTTCAGGTGATTTTCGAACAATGTCTCACTCGCTTTGTGGGTCACATCACTGCGAACTCGCATGGCCCGCAGTCGCGAAAGCTGCTGGGTCTAATAATTGAGTACATAATATTTGATAGTGTATATTCATGCCGTGTATTTTCCGACAAAATTTGTGCTGTGTCACTATCAGTGTCTCTGTCGAATAAAGATAACGTCTAGATGGTCTTATTTTATAGATCTGTCAGGTGATATACTTCTTACTGAATAGTTGTTCATTGATACGAGGATTTCTCTTATTTGAGACAAAGTGCTAATAGGATTCACCAGTAAACCTCTTACGAATTTCAGCGTTTGAGATTCGAATTTAGTCTCCGCTGTGTCTAGCTCTCGCACTCACCATTCTCTATACACCGAATGCACATCATCCAAGGCCACCGATCGATATTTATGTAACGGTTTGTATGGAACATATTGTTCGCATACACCAAAAGGTACACATTCGCTATCACGCTTACCTTAACCAGAATGACAGTCACTCTGACCCGAAATCCGCTCGTCAAAAGTGCAAGACCATCCCGAAAGTGCTGATAACACGTGTTGTTACCTGTCACGCCAGCGCGAGTGAAATTCAAACAAGCGGTGAAAAGATTATTATAATTGAAATGAAATATACAGTCAGAAGTGGCGCTTTCGTTGGAGCTTACAACTTTTAATATGAGTATAAATGCAGATCAAGAGGCAAGTTCGATCTAGCCTAGGTAGACACCAAAATGTTGGATACATTATAAAAGCAGGAACCTTGGAGCTAGAGTCGAATAGCACACATCCTCGTGCGCAGATCGATGTGAGAAACAACAAAAAACTTGTCAATCTTGATTTCTAGTCTGAAACAAGTATGATGCATTGGTTACGGAATTTACAAGCAACAAACTATGATAAATTGATAGCAATCGGTTTGGGGCCGATCGTGTATTCATTTGTGTGCAATCGGTCTGAGCAACTTTTAGGTAACGTTTAACTTCTGACACAGAAGCTTTGTCAGACCAAGGGTGATGGTCAGAACAGGAAAAAGGCTAACTGGCAGTCAACCAACCACCTCTGCTTCTACCTATGGTTTGAAAGCACAAGCCTGATCCAGGCAAAGTGCCGCACAGTCAGATCCTGCACGTTGGCTAAGATACCGTAAGATTGCACCGATCTAGACAGATATGAGAGAGAAGATTGAGATGGTGGTGAGACTCCAGCGTGTTTCGGCATGCAGCTGACTACCGGTGGCCACGAAATTGACACGGTATTAGCACAGTATTTTACCTTACTACAAACAGTCTTAAGTAAGCCTATGGTGTATCAGGTCGCGTAGGCGTGACCAGGATCTGTCAGAAGCAAAACATTACCCAAATCTGAGCTAACTGTTCTTTCCATTCAAAATATGATAAAGATGTTAAATAATAATTCCTTCAGAAAGGTGTATATAGATTACACTGAGGATAGTTATAGGGGCAGGTAATAGTTCCGATTAATAATTCAGAGTTAGTGTCTCTCTTTTGTTACCACCATATCAAATAAACTGCGCTGTTCACAAACTCCACTTTCAAGCCCACTAAAACTAACTCAAAACTATCTTACTGTACTCATCTGATAACGACAAATAGCTAGAAACCTGTTGTGCGTTGCAAGTGCATGGGTGTGTGAGCAACACAATAACGAGAAACACTATCACACATTTCTAAAGGCAACTCTCGTTCCGACGTTCCAATGATAATACCAACGTCAGTTTGAAACGCATGATAACTGAATAAAAATTTACAGCATGCCAAAAACAAATAAATGCCTTTTGGCAGCACGGGTTTCATATAACTCGAGCTGTTTAGACAATAAATGTAAAACTGTTGTGAATGCAGGTGACTGTATTCTATTTGGTGCCCGAATTCTCGAACGATGTCGACGTATATGACTGGATTATTTAAGAAACCGTCGTTGGGACACCGCAAGACTTGATACAAGCTTGATTGTAAACCGACAATTCAGATTCCATGTGGATGAAATTTCTCACCAAGCAGTTCAAGATTATTAATAACGGTGTTCCGAAAGGATTGTTGCCCGGACTATGTTTGATCAATCAGAACCAAGTTTCCATCTAAATCCCGATTTTGAAAAATGCTGTCCTAATTTTCGATAAGTTCAAAAACTTTGCTTTCAAAATTCGGTTTGGAAAATCACAGCTAAGGACCTTAATGTTTGGATATGTGGCACCAGTGTCGAAACAATCATTCGAAATTTGGAGACGTATTTGTTGCTCAACAATTAAACAACACCAGCGTATCAACTCATGGTAAGCATCCAACTGGACTATACGTGACATTACATGATTATGTTTTATTTCTTTTTATTAACAAATATTTACTATGCTTTTGTAATGGTGAAGCGATGTGTTTTATGTCACCATCAATTCTTGAATCTTGAGTACAATATCAATTCGTATACGCACGCGTCTCCAGTATGTTGGGTATACAACGACGGCTCATTGAACGATTTTATCGACAGCATTTCACCTAATTTTTTACATGTGCATACACTCACCGATTGAGCACACAGTTAATTCAAGCCGCATGCTTCAAAAAATAAATCATGATTCTTAAATGTCCATGTAACTGCGCTAACTTAGCTAATCTATGAGGTTTGAGTGTTGGCCTCCTACGGTCGACGTCGACCATGGATGTACATCACAGAAGATAGTCGGTTGCTTGATCCACAGCTTTTAGAACAAAAAGAGAAACAAGCTCTCCCACAGCGCTCACAGTGATAGGTAGTACACGATCGATCGGCGACAGTTGAATGCTGACGGTGTGATCGACGATCAACAGCCAAGAGCAGTATATGTTCCTTCACAGCTTCCAGACGACGGTTTTCACAGTGCCTCCAAAATGAGCGGTCAAGAGCACGTTTTTCCCAACGTGTAAGGTCAACGTCAAGAGCATTCATATGTCTTTTCCGAAACATCTTTGCTCCGTAAGTGGCCAATGGTCGAATTCCTGATTTCGACTCGCCATACAGTAGATGTTTTTGAATACAAGCAATTTGGATAGATAGTCTATAGGCCTTGAAATATGACTTGAGCTGTCAGCGAACCCTTAATCCAAGAACAATATCAGTCAACAGGAACATTAGAAACAAACTACCATTTCAGAACTGCTGGAAATTGTGCCCGAAGCTCAATTCACGTTCGAGGTCATTCTGATGGACCGCGCATCTTATGTTCCAGGCGAAACTGACAAAGTTATTTCAAATCAACGTCCGTTTTATGCTGAAATCACTGTTAGAAATACCTTACATTCAAAAATCTACACGAGTGTGGGCTCATGTGATTGAACAGGTTGGTCGTACCAACCGTATCAAACAGTCGCATACAAAAATAATTAAATTTTTCATAACATGATAACGCAATCCGATAATCCGCACCACTCGCATTTAATGCACAGTTTCGCCATCATATCCAGTATAAATTGTCTAACCGCACCTAAATTACACTGGCCCGCAGAAAACCTCAACATGGCGTCAATTCCATTCCATGTTTTATGAACTGTTACAGAATTACGAGGAGCTCGCGTGAAAATACGTGTACCTAAAATACATACCGTTTTTGTGAAATGATGTCACCGGGTTTTAGCAATAATAACTCCATATTTGCTTGCCCCGTTCTGTTTGCCTAAAGCAATATTCTCAGCTATAATTACAACCCGAAAACCATTATTATGGCAACATGTATTCGAAGACACGAAAATAGACATTAACTATTTTGCCGAGAATGAGTTTATCGATCGGAAAACTGAAATTGATTGGAAAACAACGAAGAGATTTTGTTTTTTGAGAATTTCCTTGGAAGAATTGATTAGATATCGCGTTTGAGACATCGTGCAGTAACCAATTATCCTCAAATTTTTATCTTGATTGACATGATAAATCTGATCTAAAACCATTTGAAGCATTTTGACTTTTGGATTTTTTTTATGTTTTCCAAATTAATTTCCAACATGGTTTCAACAGCAATGCACGGGGTTTACTGGTCTAAAAAGCATTTCAGCTTAACGCTAACCGTAGGATGGTGAAAATTAAAATACAAAGGAAGAAATGCGCGCTGGGTAATTTGATTACACAGTATATAAGTAGTCGGAAAAGAATATTTAAATAAAACCTCTATGTTGTGGTATTCATATCCCCATCAGTTACAAACCCCAACCGGTTTCTGGCTATTTACCGTCTTCAGGTGGAAACAGCAAGAACAGATTTAGTGATCCTTGAAACAGTGGTAAACAAACTTATGCTTGAACGCCACTGTTAAATAGGGTTCTTACAAGAACCATGATGTTCAAATCATCATCATCATCATCACGAAGCACAAGTCTGGAGCCAGACAAAGTGCCAAACAATATGAAGCAGGAAAAGCAGATAAGCAAGCGCGTGGAAAAAGGGAAAGCAGGCAAGCGGAATATGCAAAAGCAAATGCGCAAAAAGCAGCTTGTTTTTGTAGTATCACTGCATGCGATTTTGTGGGTTTTTTGTTTTGTTTTTATGTATATAAAATAATACCGGATATAAAATATGACACACATAATAAAATACACTGGCGCCACTGACTTCGGTTTGCAGCCATATCGCGTAAGGTTTCCAGCCAACTATTAGGTGGAGCTTATGGACCGCACCCAGTCAAACGAATACGCCCAGCTAAGCGTAGCGCTACGGTGAGTTTCTTCATCCCAACGCGCCATTTCATGGACTGGCCACCCGATTGTATGTACGTATGTATGTATGTAGGCAATTCAAAACAAAACACTCACGCAGTGAATAAAAATACCTGCGGCATTTCCGTTTGGGCATGGCATTCCTAATATGCAACCGAGACCCTCGATTTTGCTAGAAGTTCGAATAAATTATCCGTGAGGTGGGAAACAGTGTTAAGAAATTTACATGCAAGAATAAGATCGCCTCGCATTCTCATTTATGAAAGAATCCTCAGGTCCATTCATCAGAACTGATCAACGCATAACATGTTATGGAAACCGTAGACAAGCTTAGAGGCTCCATAGTATAAACGGTCCGAAAGTAAAACATCTTCTAGGAGCTATGGTGTCTCTGCTTGGGCAAGATATCCTACAAATCGATGTATATACGTGTTCATCGTTAGAGGACACGAAACCGGTGTTCGTACCATGGGCGCATGTTTGATAGATCCACCTTTTGTTTATTACGAATGATCGAAAGGCATCTTTCGATAACTAATATTCTATTTCGTAATCGTAAGTCAAGAGTTATAGTTCTGGATAATTAATTTCACAGCTTTTACAGTCATGGGAACAAGTTAATATTGAAGCAACATGCAAATTTGTTATATAAATCACTCACACACGTGTTCAAACAAACACCGGCAAATGGAGTGATTCCTACAGATTGCAAACGCGGTATAATTTTTCCTATTCATAAAGGTGGAAATCGCTCCGATGTTTCTAATTACTGACCCGTTACTCTGTTACCTGTGACTTCCAAATTCCTTGAGCGCCTCATTGTTGACGATCTAATGAAACACACAACATAGTCAGTTGCTTTCGAGGAAACAGCATGGGTTTAGATGGAATAATTCCTGTTTATCAAAATATTCATTTGCATGCTTTTCCGTCACACACCCCTCGACCGGTTTTGTGCTGTTTGCACTCATCATGAAGGGATAGTAAGATGAGGATCCGCATGCGCTTGAAACGGTGGACAAATGGTAAACAAGGAGCGCTTGTATGCCACTGTTAGAAAAGGTTGGAACAGATTGGTCGTTCCAACCTTTTCCAACAGCGGCATACAAGCGCTCCTTGTTTATCTGTTTATCTAATTTAGTGATAACGCTGGATGATTGGACACAATCTATAGATAAAGGGCAAGCAATACACGCCTGCTACCTTGATATCTCAAAAGCATTTGATCGTGTTGACCATACCCGACTACAGCAGAAGCTTACAAGGCTTGGTATCACTGGAAGCTTGCTGAATTAACTAAATGACTACGTAACACATCGCACTAACCAGGTACGTGTTGACGGTGCATCATCAAAACCAATCGCAGCAACTAAGACTTCCCCAAGGTTCATTACTTGGTCGAATTATCTTTCTGGTTTGTTAATGAATAACCGGAAATTGTTCGATGTGACCTTTCGTTATTTGCGGACGACATTAAGATATGGCCAGAAGACTGTCTGCTATTACAAAAAGATGTAGCTTACTTGAATTTGTTCTCCGAGCTTGTTGAGTTTGCAATTTACCAACAATCGCTGAAGATGTTGCCTAGTCTGGCCACGAAACGTCCTATGCAAACTCAACAAGCTCGGAGAACAAATTCAAGTAAGCTACAACAACGACCCGAGCTACAATTATTCCAAACAATACTAACATTACAAAAATATCTTGATACGCTTCACAGCTAGTCTTTGAAGAACAAACTATCGTTTAACTTCAAGAAATGCAGGCTCATGAATGTGAGGAATCGCGTAGCGTTCACATACCATATAGGTTCATATGACCTTTAAAATTTCAGTGAACAAAATGATTTTGGGATCTGGATATTCTCCAGTTTAAAAACCTGACTTCAAACTAACACTGCCTTTTAAAAATCAAAACGTGTCCTAAATCTACTCAAAGTGGTATTTTGGCCATTTTCGCCCAAGATATTCCAAATCATGAATATATACTTGAGACCAGTCATGGTGTACGGTGTGTAATCATCGTCTCCGTGGCTCAAGAAGGATGTTGAACTTATGCAGCGAATCAATCATAGTCCAACAAAAATAGTTCTCAGCATCCGAAACAAGCCTTATAACGAAAGGATAGCTCAAATGAATCTGTTCAACTTTCCCTATCGACGAATCAGAGGAGACCTTATCTTACTTTACAAAACATTCCATACCCCGAACCATCCCTTTCAGGATTTATTCACGCGAGGGGATACGAGAAATTATCAGACCCATGCATATGTGCTGGTCGTGCCCCATTCCCGCCTGAACTGTAGAAGGTATTTTTACTCTGTCCGTGTCTGTTTTACTTGGAACAGTTTACCTTCTACCGTTGCTGACTCCACTAGCTTGCATGACTTTAAAACGAAATTAGACGAATTTTTATTGAATTATTCGTTTCCCGAACACTTATATAATGCTTAATCTAATTCCTCATCTTGTTTATACACTTAAATTTTAATTTTTACCATCCTATGGTTGTTGTTAAGCGTGTTGCCTTTTAGACAATTAAAACCCTTGAATTACCTTGAAGCGCCAATATAACCAAAGGGCTTAAAATAGCCAAGTGTACTTTGCTTGCGCAACAATTTCAGTTGATCCAGCTTTTGGTACGTGGTGCACTTTCTCATGATGGACAGAAGAAGCATTCCAACGCATATCAGCTGTCATGTTACATTCGCAATTTAGCGTTTGACAAACAAAAACGGATCAACCTAATGGAACACGTCAAGTGACAGTCAACTTATCGACTTTAATGTCACCCAATTGATACCAATAATCACGTACACGAATGAATTAAGCGAAAGCAGCTGTGTAGATAAACATACAGTAAGTACTTCTGTAAAGAATAGGTTTCGGAGGCTGGCTTCCCATACACTTTCAACTCTTTTCAGTCTGTTTGATGCAGCCTGTCAAGCTAACCAAGTTAACAGTTACTTTTACGAGAGATTCTCACAGAAGCAAGATTAACAGCACCGGAGACCATTGATAGAATAGAGAAGCGCATCAACCTGCATAGGTTACACTGGTTTTGTCGCGTTTTACGGATGCCGGAACACCGACTTCCGAAACGGATTCTTTTTGCGACGCCACAACCTGATTGGCGTAAATCTCGGGGTGGCCAAACCGTCACATGGCAACGCAGTTAAAAACCCTAACTAGTAACTTTCCATGCTGGTGTCCCCGCGATCAGGTATCGCAATGGCTAGTTACGCTTCAGGATATGTCCCGAAACCGTGTTCAATGGCGGTCTTGCACTTAAGCACCTTCTTGTCTCGTTCGAATTTCAGGCAGTTGCTATCGATCCGATTCGTACCGCAATCACACTTTTCGGGAATTGCGCTTGTCCCAGAACCCAACCATACTCAGGCATATCATGGGTATCGAAAATAGATCAGTGGACCGAATCATACTGTAGAGTCAGAAAGTGCATGATTGAAAAGTGCCTATCATGAGCTCATGAGCACAATAACAGGAAGCACCGAAAACACGAAATCGCGTTTCGAAATAATTATTTGAAAGCGAGTGTTAACCTGTTCGGAAAAGTGGTAGATGGAAAACGTCAGCAGATATTTAAAAATATGCAATTAATCAAGGCCGGTTAATCGAACCAAACATGTTGATGGCTTCAGTAATAGAGGAGAATATGGGTAGCTCAAGATGAGGATGGTGTTCGCCGAGCTCGCATAGTTGTTGTTGGACGTTTCGTCATCAAGCTAGATGACATCATCGGCAGAACTTCTTTCGAAGTGACTTCTAATTGGTATTCATTGGTTTTTAAAATGTCGGTTCGCCATAACTCCCTTGGGTTGGTGGAATTCATGTGCAGCATTCTTGTCCATCAAGCTTTTATTGGTTCATAGGTTGTAGCCATTTGAAGGTGCTGGTTGATTGATGTCGTTGTTGAGTGCCACGCTTCGATTAATTCTCGTGCTCGTCGGTTGTTTTCTTTGGCTAAAATCTTCGCGTTGTCAAAATTGAATTGGTTTCGCGATTGATCTACATGTATTGAAACATGACCTTGGGTCGTGCCTTCATACAGCTAACCGGTGTTCGTGCAGTCTTGTACAATCATGAAATTGACCGACAAATTAGATCGGCGTAACCACTGGCACATAGATACTGTTTTGGTTGCGTGCTTTGCGTATAAAAGATATGGACGCAACTTGTTCATTGTCATATGTGTAATAAACACATCCTCTTGACCTAGTATGAATCGTAACGCGATCGAAAAATATACAGGAATCGATGTGGAAGTGATAAGCGTTGTTTCAACAACGCGATCGACGTTAGCACCAGAGTATGATTTGACCTCGTGGGACTTGAAATAAGTAACACCTTCCCTACAATATCACCTATGCAGCTTCGTGCTAATCAAATCGAGGTTTGATTAAAATTAATAACTATTATTATTATTATTATCACATTGTGGTGCCAGAAGTTCAATAGTGTAAAAACCATTAGACTTCAAACGTTACTTGGGATAACACTATACAGTTCAAGTCAAGATAATGGAGGCTGCATCGGTTAGATTCAAAAGGCTGCTGGCTCAGGCGGAGCCACATTCGGTGGTGTACGAATGGATTTACTCAAAATCAGAACTTATTGAAAGTGTTGTCAGCATTTGGTCCACTGTGCCACGACACATGCTGACAATTCAAGTCATCTCATAGATATAGTCGATTGCTTCCTAGATTCATTAACGATAACATTTTTCGAACTCTATGGAACATGTGTAGCATTTATTCCGTACGAAGACACTTCCATCTCACACTCCTCATGCATGTAAATGAGGGTCTTTGTGTGTATGGGCACATGTGATTGAATAGGTTGTTCGTGCTAACCTTATCCAACCGTGGCTTACAAGTTCAGCTTGTTTAAAATACTTCCTCATTCAAATTAGTTTCAAGCTAAACCGAACCAAGACTAATTTTGATACTGCCTTCATCTCAGTGAGTCTAAAAACAGAGGTAGAACAGGGGGGAAACGTGAAACTTTGAAGCAGCCGCCACATTAGGATGGCACAGAGAACCACGTTATTTAATGAAAATTCCCAAAAGACAATCTGATTCATAATGTAATTGCTAATAAAATTTTCGCTGTATATAAGTGACAATTGCGAGAAAGAGGTGATAAGGAATAAGTGTGGAAAGTGTTCTTGGAATGCCTCGGTCGATGTCGACCATGGAGGTACAACTCGAGCGTATGATGATAAACAAAACGATTCGAGAGTAACAATCGCATTGTAACATTCACCGCGACAATCAGTAATCGGGCGACTGTCGGCATTTGGACAGTGTTAGTATGATCTGTGTTCAGCGGTCAAAAGCAGTAGCTGCTCATTCCCGTGCTTAAATGAATAACAATAACTCTTGGATTACCGTTGTTTACAGCACAATTATAACGAACGCTGTTTCCGAGACAGATAGAAGTGTGCAAACAAGGATTTCATGTAATCTGTGGTGTTAACCATATCTATACAAGTTTTAAGAGGGTTGGCAAAGCTACTTCAGTGGAAGTAAAGCACGACAATCTACGATTCACCCATTGTATCAATGGCACGCGGAGCTTCAAATAGGCCGTCTAGTGTGTGTGATGAAAATTGGCGTTTATCAAAAATAACGCTTAATTTTAAAATGCGCGTTTTGATAGCCACGCAAACGAAGCGTAATTCCGCCGAAAAAGATTATTTAGATTTGCCATGGCGATAAATCTTTTCGTAATGTTTGGTTTTCGACTTGAGTAGACACTGTCCAACTGCTTACCACTTCAATGACTCACATGTACATACAATTAATTTCTCCAAGGGTAAAATGCATCAAATATTTTCGGATCAACTGAGGTCAAATTTGGACGTGCACTTTAGAACGAAGTACGAGATACCGGGACTTGCCGTGAAACGTTTGACCCAAAAACTTTTGCTAGTAAACTGGATCGTATGTCAGTCAATTAAGACGGACAAGAAAAATCGTTCAGTCGACAAATTGTAACTCGATGTCGGGACATGTTTATCATTTTTTAAATTTGTGGTGAAATTATTGTAACAGCTGAAAATTCGTGTGTACGAATAAAGTCAATTTCTTCTTCTTCTTCTATTTCTCGTATTTTGGGAATCAAAATAGCTCATAGCTGCAGCCAGTAGGCGACTACCGTTCAACCATTCTCAAATTGACACTTACTACAATTTCAAGTGTTATGCGTTGGTTTTACGAAACAGTTGCTGTTTAGATTTGTATAACCTCAATGTCAATATTGAATCAAGCGATAAAATCAGTGAATACTCATTGACGATTGTCCAGGGGGTGGTTGCATGAAACGGGTTTAGAAATAATGAAAGTTTTCCAACAGTACGTTCACGGTCAACCAACGTGATAACACAATGTTGCTGTGAAAAACGAGTCGAATGATGTAATCTGTATTGGCCAGATAAAGGAATGACAAATAAGCGAAATGAATGAAAATGAAAATATGCACGCCAGGATACAGGTTGATAATGCACAGCTGTTACCCGAATTCACACACGTTTTGATGACCTCAGGTTTAATGTAGTCTGGGCAACCGATTTGGCAACCAGACAGTATTTTATCCTACTGTAAACGGTGCGGGAGGATTACGTCAGATTAATCGATGACAAATCGAGTTCCCTGTTTTAAGATCTTGTAGGTTGTCGGAATAGGTTTCGGGACACTCCATATAAGAGTAACCACGTCATGCAAAGAAATTTGAGTGCAATTGGTCAGAGTAGTTATTGGGTAACGTTTCACTTCTGACACAGAAGCTTCGTCAGACCAAGGGTGATAGTCAGGACAGGGAGCATGATTAAGTAGTAGTCAACCCACCACCACTTATTTGACCTTACCGCTAAACAGCCTATAGTACACCTACAGTGTGTCACGTCTCGTGGGAATGATCAGGATCAGTGGTCGATTTGCTTACCTGTGTATCCACATCAATCTGATACAAGTGAACGCGGTCAAGGTCAGTTGACACAATGGCCCACACGCGTAAAAGTACATCACTAACAGGGCTACGGTTAAGCTGTTTTTGAAGAGAAACATAATTCAAAAACCTAATTCCCTAGTAGCTATAAGGTGAATAACAACTATTTACTTTCGCATCACTGCCGAGCGCCAGATTTCGGAGATTTCTGCCCCATCCACCTCATTGACCGCCAGTCGATCTGTCTTGGTAATTTCGACCGCCTTCGCATGTAGGCGTTCGCTATACGGTTGAATACCGCGCCTCAATATTTCACGTTGTCTAGATCGACGCTGTGGCCCGTATCTAAAACGTGCTCCGCCAAGGAAGAATCACGAATAAGGGATTGATATTCCCTCGCAACCAGGGGCTGTCTCCGGACACGCTTTCGGTGTTCTTCGATTCTAGTGTAAATTTCCCTTGAAGTCTGCCCTAAGTAAACACCCGAACAGTCCTTACAGTTAATTCTGTAGATGTTGTTTGTAACGATAGATAAAGGTGTCTTATCATTGAGGTGCAACAGAACGGAACGGATAGTTTTCCCTTTTTTACGCATATGGCCGCCTGGTTCAAGATTCTACTAATCGCTTCAGATGTGTATTTTACACACGGTATACCAACTGTACCCAGGCAAATATTTCTCCGATTTTTCGGACGGGTATTTTACCTCCACTAATTGGCGTTTTACAAAACTTTTTGGATAACCGTGATCTATGAGCCTTTGGCTCGCTTCACGGTGCGCCTGTTTTCGTTCTCTTTCGTCGCTGCACAGGTATTCAATCTTATGGAGAATGGAACTAAAGACCTGTCTTGGATGAGCGGAAGTGTATCGTAGTACTAATTAATCATGTTCCCTGTCCTGACTATCTCCCTCGGTCTGACGAAGCTTCTGTGCCAGAAGTGAAACGTTACCCAAAAACTACTCTAACCGATTGCACTCAAATTCCTTTGCATTATGAATACACGATCGGTCCCAAACATATTCCAATCGATTGCTGACTCCTACGAGCCCCGTGTTCGAAAATTGGTCAGTGAATTGGTGAGAACAGCGGAATATAAAGCCAGATGGGTGAACCACCGCATCTTCAACCTTCGTTGCAAGCAGCGGGGCGTAATACCAAGGGATCTGGTGGTAAAACCTCCAGATAATTCCCGAAAATCGACAAAGGCTGCCGCGAGCGCATCCAAAGTGTTTTTGAAACAAAGGATCCACCGGGTCAATGAAACCCTATTGGCCGTTCGATCGAAAGCCTCTAAAATGATGTCAAAACTACGCGTTGAATTATCCGAAGCGGATTTCTGCAGAATTTGTGGAAAACACGCGGAGGTTTTAGCCACACAAACGGAGCGAATAGGAGAAAAACAAATCGATTGCAATAACCACGTCAATTCCGTGATTCACAACCAAATGATGATTTTGTCCTGATTCACCACTGAGATCAATCATTCAAAAGCAAATCGCGTTAACCCACTAATCCCACAAAACAAGACGAAGACAATTGGTCAAACGCGTTCATTGCGCACATGACAAAGGACAAAACATACGACCAGTTACATAGGCTAATCGCGTAACAACACTGACCTTGAACATGTTGTCATCTCGATGTGATTTCGTACCAACCGGTACGCTTCAAGCCCTCTACACGTTGGGATTCTTTGACCGAACATGGATTGAACATAATTCAATAGCGGCTGAGGTGTCCATCTCGGTTTCCTGACACTTAATCGTCAGACACTTAATCCCCAGGGTAGATATTTAAGATAAGATTTAAGATAACAAAATATTTAAATGTGTGCAATGACTCTTGAATATGGTACAAGTAGCAAAGGTCGAAGGACATTAATTTACATGAGAAACGAGTTTTAGTTCGAGAAGCAATCAAATAATGGAAATATTAATTGGAGATGTAGTAAGTTTGTCACACACACAAGTGTAGAACGAGATTAGTTACATCTAACTTAACGTAACGTAATTTCGCACTTCACAATCCCGAGTGCAACAAAGAAAAATTTTGGCGAAGAATGCGGTGGCTAAAATGAAGGAAAAAATGTTAGAAATGAACGCAACACCCTCTACCTCACTACCTTCGGGCATTACCTCAAAACAGTGCTATCTCGCGCAGGCATCAAACCAGTATAAGGAAAGACCCAACATACACTCTCCCGTCCCTCCGAAGTGACGCCATGTTGGAAGTTCCAACATCCCACCATGTGGACATTTCTTAGCGGTTTGCGAAAGGATTGCCGACAGCATACGGCCGCAGTTCTTCAAGCAAATGCTTTGGATCATATCAAACAGAAGAAGAAGTATGCTGAGATATGCGCCAGGACATCTCGAGCAATTCAGCGATAGTCAACTACTGAAAGATTGACGTTTTTTTAAAATCAATTGCATATTTCTACTACTAAATAAATTCATTTGAACGTATTCTGCATTCTTCAGAAGTTATCAAACTGGGGATTAAATGTCTGGGGATCGAGTGTCTAGGGATTACGTGTCCGACGATTAAGTGACCGGACACCGTCCATCTCCTCATCTTTCCAAGGCTGTTGTCGCTTGAACGGTTCTCATGCAATACTTCCGAAACTCGAATCATCAGGGGTTTGCGACTGTCGATGGTTTTGGCGATTTTTGCTCTTGTGTTGTCTGCGAGTGGTGTTCTGTGCATCATCCAAAAGTTCGTGATTAACAATCACCACCAATGAACTTTGCAAGCCCGCAAACGGATGCAACACAAACAACCAAAACCCGATAGAAAACTGCTTGATTTTAAAAGTATATTTGCGTACGTTTTCAATACACGAAACCAGGGAGGGGGTAGCAAAATCAATTTGTACACAATCGTGAGAAAACATCATGCATGCGCTGGTTTTAGGTTTAACAAATTATCTGTAATTGATTTATCCGCGACAGCCTCGGAGTGCACTGAGACAGCACCCGTCTTGCCCGCTAATGATTCACGCGGCATCGGGGAAGCGGGTGGTTCGGTGCCAGTGGTCGGACGACGAATCACACCGAGTTGTTGAAGACGGCGCGGTGTACGTGATTTACTCAGAGGTGTGAGCGAGCCGGTATCCGGACGAGAGGAGAGAATACTCGAGCTGTTGGCCAGCAGACGACGAGCGGCGGGGGAAAGCAAGGATCGTGCGCAGGGGCTAGAGAAGAGAGAAACGATTATGAACATGAGTCACGATAATTGGATTAGATCTACAAACATCATAGTGGAAGGCAACAGTAACATGCAAGGCTGATTGAGTGTGAACGAGTACATGTTTCAGCAAAAGAAAAAAGAAAACGTACAACGCATTATGATGCTGACATAACACAACTTAAGGGGCTTGCACCAAATGGAAACAGTAAGGTCAGATTTAATGAGGCATGCAGCAGTCGGTGAACGGTGGGCAACGTTTGACTTTGAAACCGGGAAAGAGCGATAAACATATGGTGTTGCTTACATCCCCCACACTAGATCAACCTGCATAGGTTACGCTGGTTGGGTTACGTTTTACGGATGCAGGATCACCGACTTCCGAAACAGATTCTTTTTGCGACGCCACATCCTGATTGGCATAAAGCTCGGGGTAGCCAAACCGTCACATGACATAGGCAGTTAAAAACCCTTACTAGTAACCTTTCCAAAGTCGGTGCAGCGCGTCTTCCAGATTGGTGTCCCCGCGACCACATATCGCAATGGCTAGTTACGCTTCAGGATATGTCACGAAACCGTGTTCAATGGCGTTCTTGTACTGAGCATCTTTTTGGAGTGTATGTTGTCAAGCGGAGTGACGAGAAAAGCTTGTTATGATGCATGACACTGAAAGCCGCAAGGAAGCTGCCATGCTGATGTCGCTCTACTCGTTCACGAAACTTGTTTGAATGCATGTTCCATTCGAGGTGTAGGCACCTCTTTCCAGTTTGTTTGTGCTTACTCTTCTACAGAATCCGTAGCTATCTAAGTCCCATCCTTCCCAATCTTTTAGGATTTTACTTTTTCATGTTTGTGTGGCAGTCAAGCATTCGGTACGTGCTACCGGTGTAATGCTGTCTGTGATGATGATGATGATGATGATGAAATGTAGTTGGCAAGGTTCGGGAGTGGAAGAAAACGTGACCATAAAAACTGAACATATTTTGAAAAACAGGGGCAAGGTATTACGAAACACGCGATGCAATCCTAATATCGTTAAATTTTGTTGTAGCTGGTTGTCGGCTAGATAATCGTCCACAGTGCGCGAAACGATTCACAGCATAGACAGCAGAGGAACTTAACTAGTAAACTTTCCAAAGTCGGCGCAACCAGTCTTCCGGGATGGTGTCATCGCGATCAGATATCAAAGTGGTTAGTTACGTTTCGCGAGGCGTTTTCAGCGCGCGCGGCCTCTGTGAGTGTTTGCTTAATCTTGTATGTTGTCAAGCGAAGCTGGTTATGATGCATGACAGCGAAATACGCAAAGACGCTGTCGCGCTGAGACTGGACCTTAATGTGGTGCGACGTGGTCTGTGTAACTCTATGGCCCATTGAGCTATGCTGGGTGGTGCTCTCCGAGCACCTTCAGAGCCACTCATACTACGAAGGTCAATGGATAGAGGTCAGACGAACACGGTCTCAAGCTTTTTAGCCAAAGGCTTTAGTCGAGAATCCTAATTGTTCTCCTGTCTAGGCATGGGCGACCTGTCAGTATCCCAGTCCGCATACAACCATGACTATAACTACGAAACCCAACTTCATAGCGCATTGGCCGTCGCGCACAATGAACAGGGTCGCCTCACCTGCTGCACACAGCAGAGCGGGTAAGCGAAAACAAGCTACTGCTAGCCCTACTCTCATGGTTGTATGACAAGCGAGTATTGGGTACAAGCTAGCTAAATTGTTTGGCCAACGGTAGCGAGCTTCATGCTGAAACACGCTGGAGTCTCACTACCATATCCTGTTCTTTACTCTTCCTTATATCTGTCTAGGCCTGGGCAACCTGACATCACGTGCAGTCTCTGACTGTACAGCACTTTGCCTGGATTAGTCTTGTGTTTTCATACATCATACATACAAGCTAACAGTGTAATGCTGTTCCTGATGATGATGATTCATGTACATGCTGAGAATAAATTGGTTTGTTTCGTTAAACGGATTTCACCAGTGACAATTACTTGCCTTGTCAAACCAGAGTGAGCACGCTTCACGGCTTCATTACGATCACGAACCCGTTGACGACCTGCCTTGTCGGCCAACCGGTGAGCCAATTGCTCACGTTTGGATGGAGATGAGATGTGAAACGCGGGAATTCCAGACACCACCATGGGCGTAGCGTCGTCCAAACGAGATGGGGTCGCCTCAAGTTCACCCCAAGTCATCAAGGGAGAGGCACCGAAAGCAGACGGGGCGGGTGAAGGTGAAGCATCCATGAATCGATAGCCTGCTGCTTGTGGTGTGCCCATCGGTGTGATGGATTCTTTCCCGTCAACACTTACATGACCCTATTGAGGGCAGAAAGGGAAATGGAAGGATGGTGGAGATGGGCCAAAAGCAACAGAGCACAACGGAACGAAAAACACAATCTTCGATCATGCAACCAAACCCTGTTGCGAGAGATTTGTGGCGTAGGGGTGATTGAGATTGAGTTGTGCCTCATTGTTGATGACAAGTAGCGTTAGGTCGTGTTTTCGATAGATATAGATATATAGAGCGATATATTATATATAATATAGATATATTATATATATATGAACAATAGATACAGATATGGTGCCGTACAACAGAAACAATGAAATGTACAAAACGGTAGGGAACAGTGAGAAAAAAAGAAAAGGAAACATTTTTGTCCATTTACA
>JACCGJ010002133.1:0-50461 GCA_013407085.1 Atriophallophorus winterbourni
TGTAGATCTTTTCTAACGTAGGCGCCGTCATTCAAATGGTGATTTATTTGAAACTTGTAAGATCCTAATGCGGTTAAGTAGCGTTCTAATTAATGACTTGTTTACCTTGCGTTCCGAGCCGGGCACCCGCGGGCCATTCACCTACACTTGTCAAGAAGCGATTTCGGCTGGACTCCAGGAATATCTTTTCAGACTTAGGGTAGTAGATTATCGAAACAGTCATCCAGACGAAATTATACGCTGTAGTTTCGTCATGTGTTTCAAACAAGGTTTAAACCGCAACTAGGATAAGTTTTTTCCGGAATACTCCCAGTAATTGTTACAAAAGCATATGCCGTAAAGAAAGTGAATTCTAGAGTTTTTTATATACGTCCCTTCTCCATCTGATCTATCATCGTGCTCGGTTAAGAGAAACTGCATGCTTACCGAAAGTTTGGTGTCCCCTAGCTTGTACCTAGGTTAGCCAGTGTGACGAATGCGGAGCAATCGGCATTTTCATGGGTTGAATAGGAGCTGGTTCGAAATTGCTCAGATATCAAGTGAGGTAAGATACACCCGTTGGTCGTCACAATCGTTCGAGCAAGAGAGGATGCGCCATAGTTAATTATTATCCACGAAAATTAGAAAACGTGAGTTTACACATGCTCCGATGTCGTTGTTGAACATCAAGAATAGACGCGAACCGAGTATAGAGCCCACCCAAAATCCGCATTTTATAAAAAACAATCTGAAAGCTATTGTCAGACGCGTACGCGAAGTATCCTCGAGCGAAGGGAATTCGGCTAGCTAAGACAAGAGTGGGCTAGCCATTGCAAGCGTTTGCAGTAAAATTGGTTGTCTAACACGGTGAAAACATTTGGTGAAATCCAACATCAACACCATAGCCTGCAGTGACAGTTTTGGTCCAGCTGTCCCGAACCAAAAGCAACTTTGTTGTATAGGAGTGTCCGCGGCAAAACTCATGTTGTTCTGCAGCGACAGCATTCGTGCTATCCAGGAATGCCATCAAATCGTCAAATACAATAGATTCCAGCAATTTGGAAAGCACATGGAGCAGAGTTACTGCGTGGTAATTCACAGGGTCACTGCGGTTCCTCATTTATAGATTGAGCTAGCGATTACCTGTTTTCTATCTTCGGGAACATGGGGGGTATACAACAAACGTTGGAAGAACATGGAAATTGATTAACAAAGTTTCGCAAAACCGCATCAAATGCTCCCGGTATGATCTGGTCCACTCCCGGTGATGAATATTCACGCGTTTAGCGGTAAACAGAATAGTACAGAGTCTAGGTTTGGCTGTGGTGATATTAAAGTACGTTGGTAGGCAATTCTGGAATACCCGCATATAGTGACCCTTCAGGGTATTTGCGGCTTCCATGGAAGTCAATGTGGAACCGCCTTCATTTTTCAGTGGGGGATACCACTTTTAACTTTACTTTTGCCTTTTATAAGACGGTATAGCAGATTTCGGCTGTTCAGAATGCGTGCAGGTAACTTTTTATGGTAGTCCAGCTTATCTTGACGCACTAGAGACGTACAGTTGTTGCGTAATTGTCAATATGCTTACCAATTTTGCACACATTCTTTAGATCGGAACGCATGCCAGCGGTGTTTCTGTAGATGATCCACTTAGGTGTTCTACTAGGAATACAAGTACGTGGGATACGTCATTCGCCTGTTTTGACAGACAATGATTGTCACAGTCAAAAGTGTCATTGCGGGACAAATCTCGACCAGGTGAGCTCAGGGTTGCCATTCAACATGAAGTCGCATTTTTTAGCTTTGACGATTTCTGGTAAAGCCTTGAAGTCTGGAACTATACGTGCAAGTGGTGTCTTCTCGTCGAAAAATTCTGCATACGAAACGAAACGTGGTCGCTCTTTCTAAAGGCGGCTCATAAAGAATTTTTTCTACAATAGGTTCCTCGTTCGTCAGCACAAGATCGAAGGAAGGTGGACAGTGGTCATTCGGAAAACGTGTAGTAACATTCACGTAATTGTACAAAGGATGGCTGCTGATGAGATCATTCGGATCCGCAGCGAACATATTATGGCTGGGTTGGCTGACGTCCACAGGAAAGTTGAAATCCCCCATCAGCATGGCTTAGTGATAAGGCGAAGCTAATGAATGCCAGAACGACACCATACACAGAACTTTGATTATTCGGTGTACGATATATTACCGCGACGAGGGTACGACCTTATTTTAAAGTTGCAGGGGACACAAAAGTAAGCCCACTGCGCTGAGTTGGTCATACAAAAGAACCTCACAAGGAAGACGTGAATTATAGTATAGAAGAACACCACTCCTATTAGTTGGACGATCGATCCTGAGAATGAGCATACTTGAAAGAAAAAGCTTGGCATCAGTGATCGAAGAGCTAAGCCACGTTTCTGATACAGCTATTCGGTCGAAATAACGAGCAGCACGTAGAGTAGTTCTGCAAGTTTGCTGATTAGACCCTGCAGGTTTGTGTCGAGAAACATTAAGCCCTCACGCGAAAAGTTAGGAGCAACATCAGTGATATGAATATCTAGAACGCCGATCAGATTTGGATGGGCTCTTGTGTTTTTGGTTAGCCTTGCCCGCCTGCACCATATTCGTTTCACGGAGGCTATGGCGTCCATAGCAGTTTACTGTTTGTTCGGTTTTCCAGGGCCAATGAAGACGAACTTCTGCTGGAGCACAATGCTTGTGTGCTGTGTTGCAAAACGCCGCTCACCATAGATTCAGATTAAAAGGTGACCTTAAGTATGCGGGGACCTGGCAACTAACAGAGGCTGGTAAACGCATCACAGAAGTAGTCAGTGTAGGGTGATTTTAATCAGTTGCTGCAAGAAGCGCCACGGTTCTCGATCATGAGTGGTGATTTTGTAAGCATCACTCTCATTAAATACACGAATGCCATGAACGAAGATGCTTTTTTGTCGCTTTCGAGCTTCCAATCGTAACTCTCTTGGTTCTTTGCTTGACTATAGGCCGAGGATACACCGGGAAATATACGGATGATAGACGAGATGTTTCGAAAAATATAAGCGGACAGAAGAACAGATTCAACATCTGCTAACGACTTCAGCACAATGTGCAACAATTGTGGTTCAACAACATGTGGCGACTTTTAGTGTCTTGACAAGCGGTCGATGCTAGTCAGTTCTATGTTAAGGCCTACCTCTTGACACAGTTTTCTCCATTGTTGCATATCTTGATATTGACGGTTTTGAAGCTGGGTGAATCAGTCTCAGGGACATTGGAGCAAATCACGGTAATTGCCTGCGCTCGTGCTAACGAAACATTCGTTGTCGTTGCTACGGGACTAGAGTAGAAAGCTCGTGCTTTCTACTATCGATGTTTTCAGCGCGCGCTCTCGCAGTTGATGGTGCTGCGGTGGTTATTATGAGATTGGGTTGTTTGTCGGTCTCTGTACAAGGTGTAGTAGTTTGCGGTTCAGTTGAAAAAGTGAATGAAATTTGGCTTCTAGAAGGTGCAAGCAAGTTTGTAGATCGCGCGTGATCGTTGCGTACTCAATAATTAGATTGGTCATGTATCGAAAAACTTGGGTTGCAGCACGTGGGACAAAACGATAATTTGCTGCTGTAAGCAAGGTGAACCGTCAGCTCGCTGTTAGGAAGAGCAGTGCACTGCAAATGATACCACAGCAAACAATTGCTGCATTCCATGCCATTCTTGACTTCATGTGCACACAGGCTATTATCATGAAACGATAGGTTGCTTGAATTCTTGTTTTTGCCTGGGGATGTTTCCTAGTGGAAAGTACGCAGCTTCATGACGAAATCTGACGAGAAATGTTGGTAGGAAAATAGCTTGGTAATGATCCGAAAAACTACCAATACTATGATAATTGATGGTGAAGGACTAAAAGTGCCGTTTTGCAACGAAACGTGGAAGAGATACCCTGAAACGGAGTTAATAGTGAAATAAACAAGAGCGTGAAATGTTTGAAATGTCGACCTTGGTCAGCTGACGCTCAGTTTCAATATTTTAGAAATTTATTAGAATGAAAAGTGAAGAACTTACATAATCGCATTGCGTCGTGTATAGTGTGTTGAAAAAGCTGGATAAAAAATATCACGGAAGAATCCATTGTCTTATAGATTGCCACAATTGTTAATTTTGGTTAATCAGTAGCGCTTGGACACGCAGGGCTTCAACTCAGGAGAGTCTAACACATCCTATGAAACAATTCTATTTCAAATTCTAATGTGACGTAGATATATCAAGGTTCTGGAAAAGTGGCAAATTTAACAAGTGTTAAGTTAAGTTCCGTTTGCACAGAACAGTAAGTGGCTAACGAGCCATTCGAACGTCGAGATTTCTTTCGGTGGTATGCCACAGAAAATCGTCTACCACTTCAAGTAATATCTTCACAAATATATTCTGGCAGTAGCGTAATCTTGAATGCAACCGAAGAACTCCCCTCAACAATAAGTGAGGAGAGACATTAGTGCGTTCCAAAGACAACATGAGGATCATACCAACTATTTAATTACGGATAAAAATAAGGAAATAAAGAAGGCCACACAGAGTTGAGTCCCTTCTTGAAACCCTCTACCGAAGTAGAATAAACAACTTTTTTAGGAAAACGATTCCAGTAATTTACTACCCTTTCACTAAAGAAGTACTTACGAAGACAGTAGTCATGCGCATAAACTTCGATGACACTGGTGGTGAATACTTTATTGGAGGTAAGCCTATTAGAGCGGTGACGGTCGAAAAAGACTCAGGGATTCTGGTTATAGATTCCTTGAAGTCGAAGGCTGACACTTGTCGGAGAATAGGCAGCGCTACCAGGATGCTTTGGGCGATTCGGCGTTCATTTGCGTCCATTACCCCGAAAATGTTCCAAACACTTTTCTCTGCGTACATTCGTCCTCTGTTGGAATATGGGCTACCTGTTGCATTCCCTCAGTCTAAAGGCGGATGCGACTCCTTGGAGAGGGTACAAAGGAGGGGCACTAGGATGGTTTGTGGAATGCGCCTACTCGTGTATGAGGATAGGAGGAGCTTACTGAAACTACCCCCTAGAACGTCGAAGGGAAAGATTTGACCTGCTCTTGACACGCCGTATTCTTTTCGGTCAATATGGAGAGGAGTTCCTCTAGTACTTCCGATTAGTAGGCGAGTCGAGGACTCGAGGACGTGACTTTAAGTTGCAGAAGCCTAGAAGGCTGAAGCTGATTAATGCGAGCACGCTATCCACACGGGTGGTAAACACTTGGAACTCACTACCGAAAGGGCTCCTGTCTCTCCCATCTGAACAGCTATTCAAAAGCGCGTTGGATCAGCATTTGTTAAGACGGATGGACTTGATCGTGGTGGTGTTCCTCTACTCTCAGGGTTTGCCTTGTCAGCAGAAGTCACCCATGTATACTACTGTGATGAAACTTAAACGGGATTTTATCCCTTCTGCTTTCGATTCAGAAGAAGAAGGAGATTAGAACTGATATGTCGCTTGACCAGTTTTAATGGCTGGCCTCGAGTACCAACACTTGGCGCTAGAGCATACATTTCACTTCGATGAACAGTACTGAAACCTGCCCTGATTTTGAAGGTTTCAATCAGGTCCCCACGTAGCCGCCTTCTTTTCAGTGAGAAGAGATCCAGACTCAGCAATCGTTCCTCATACGACCTACCTGATTGCCCTACAGTCATACGAGTAGCTAGGCACTGAACAACTTCAAGCTTGGCAATATCTTTTTCCGAATAAAGTGATCATACTTTAACGCAATGCTCGAGATGTGGTTTCACGACCGCTTTGTATATTGGTGTGAAAACCACTGGGGACCTGCAGAATAAAACTGATCGAAGGCGAAAAATCTTGCTCCTAGCGCGTTGTGCAGCAGCTGCACATTGATCAGACCACTTAAAGTCCGCCGAAACCTCTATACCTAAGTCACAAACTTTCGGCACCCCAGTTATCTCAAGTATACCATCTAGTCCAGCAACCTCCAGCTTCCTAATGTCTTTAGAAAAAAAGAGCTTTTAGTGAAGTTAACTGGTAGATCCCATGTAGCAGATCACTTGATGACCTTTTTGATATCCTCAATAAGATCCTGTTCATTCAGTGATCCGATAAACTTGACATCATCCGCAAATATATAGCAGGGTCACTTAAGCGACAATGCCAAATCATCGATAAAAATAAGGAAAAGAAGCGGTCAGAGTATTGAACTCTGTGTGACTCCACTAACAACTTTCACTTTCGTAGAATACATACTGCCTATCCTGACGCGAAAGATTCTGTTGCTTAAGAAGCCTATTATCCAGTTCTTCAGAACACCATCGATACCCATATAACCAAGTTTGGTTGCAAGCAATCTGTGGTTTACCGAATCCAAGGCCTTGTAAAAGTCCAAGTAAAAAACTTCAACTTGTTGGCCTTTATCTAGCCTCATGGTGACCTCATTTAGAAAACACAAGAGTTTTGTTAGGAAGCCGTGCTTAGCAGAGTTCAGCAACGAGCAATCAACTAGATGGCGACAGATCCTATCTTTAATAAGTTTCTCCAGAAATTTACAAAGGATGCTAGTAAGAATTACAGGTCTGTAATCACAAACTGAGGATCGACTGCTACCTTTATGCATTGGAATCACATCAACCAGCTTCCAAATACTCGAAATATATCCATACTGCAAGGAAGCGTTAAAAAGACGACCCACAGGTTCTACTAGTATTGGCGCCGGATTCTTTATATGGGCTAGTAGATTTATCGGGGTTAGTTGCTGCAAGAGCAAGTTTAACCTCATCATCAGTGAAGGATAACTCCTCGAGTGAAGTAACAATATCTGGCCTTTTGATGACTGGCATGTAAAGCGGATCTATTTGGCGATCAAGCCTCTGAACAGATTGGAAATGTTTGAGAAAGACCGAAGCCTTTTCTTAATCTGAGACTATTTGAGGTCCGTTTTCCTGCTGAAAGTTACCAATCCAATCGCGCGTTTTGCCTTTATATTGGGCATAACTATGGTAACGCTTTGGACACTGCTTTATATTGCGCACCAACCGTGATTACAAGTCACATTTTGCCTTGCGTTGGGTTCCCACAGCCTTATTTCTGACCATTTTATACCTTGTCCAGGACCGTTGTGTCTGAGAAACTTTGTAAGTTTTCCAGCCACGGTCCTGCATTCTAATCACCCGTCGCATCGCAGGTGTCCACCACTGTAGCTTGGCGTGCATCAACGAAGCAAACCTATCTTGCGCCTCACTTTGAGAGGAGGTTTTATCATACCTGAGTACTAGTTGGAAGCTGATCACAACGTGATCACTTTTTCCAAGTGGAGTGAGATAATCGGCCTGTCGAACCATTTCTTCGCTTGAAGAGATAACGAGATCCAGGATCTAAGGCAAGCAGCCCTGACGGAACATTGTGGGCTCATTAACATGTTGACTCATGGCATGCATGCAAGTCCATTCGATGAAGTCCTCAGACATCTTATAAGATAAACAGCACTGGTTCGGCCCAGACCATCCTTTCATGAAGAACAGCGCATAATGGCCTAAGTTACATCATAACGTGATTCCTTTAACCTTTCGGATTCCCCCTTTGATCGGGCACAACAACGTGTTTCTCGTTGTTAGTTTCATTCAAGAAAATGTAACTTGCATAGAACTGGTCACGATCAGATTGCAAGAGAAATTCAATTAAAAGTAATCTTGGAGAGTGACTTGACTTAATTTTGTCGCCCTTCCAAATGCCAACACGATGAACACGCTGTAGTAGCTTATCTGGGCGCATTCCAACATTACGGAGAAAATTTGTTATACAACTTCTGTCGAGTGACTTACGCGTTTTCGCTTCGCGTATATAGGGTTAATCCTTTTTAAGCACCAGGATGTTACGAGCTTTATCCCGTATTCTCTGACGAGCCGATTTAACGTCAACGGTGAGTGACATAAACCTTATAGTGCTTGGGATCTATCCCTGAACACTTCGGATGTGCCCATCTCTTGCAAGTATTATACTCGATACCATTCAATACTTTTCTGCAACAAGAATATTTTAGGCACTTGTTGGCAAACATAATATAGAAAATATTAGAATAGTGACTAAAACAAATTAATTTCACGAACGAAATAGAGCGCACATCAAATGTGAATCTACCGAACATAGAAATATGAATAAGACAGATATCATATTGTGTACAAAGGCTCGTAAATAAAAAAGTCATATCAATTTCGGAATAACGAAGAGATTATTTACGAGATATATGTGATGTAAGCAAGTCTGACTTGGGGATCATTATTCAGCGTGACCTAGGCTGCCATTCATTGCTGAAAAGCTGCTGCATCGGCTAATCGAAATTTAAGATTTCTTAGGCGCACCTTCAAAACGTTCGACGCGCATCTTTCAAAGTCTCGTGACAACCCATATCTGTCCATAGTTGGAATCCCCTGTCAGCATTCAAAGCGATTGAAGCAACCGAAGCACCGAGCTATGAAGTTCATTCGAGGCGTTCACTGTATGGCTTACGAAGAAAGTCTGAGGCGGTGTGAAGTATTCTCACACAAATACCATCTTCTGCGGGTAGATCTCGTCTTTACCTTCCGTGCGTACACCGAAATTGATAATCCGTGTACAAACTTCTTTTACTTGTCCCATCTTGCTCAACACTGGACATCACCTCGAATTGTCACACAAAACGAGTCGCCCCATTTGATGCCACAAATTCTCGCCTATTCTTATATATCGATCATGGAACACGCTGCCTGCAGCAGTTGTAACTTCTGCATCCCTTTTAGCAGTCAAACAACATTTAAACGCATGTTTTGGGGGTTATATTTACTCTGGTTGACGTATTTTTCCTCTTTTATGTTCCAAGATCCCACTATTCCAGGTTTACTACTGACATAGCCAATTTCACAGACAAGGTTTGTGGCCTTTTTAATAATAATAATAATAATCAGAGACAGCATTTCCCCGATCATTATCATTATAATCATGAAGCACAAGTCTGGAGCCTGCCAAAGTGCAAAGCAATATGATGCAGGAAAAGTAAATAAGCAAGCTCGTAAAAGTGGAAAGCAGGTAAGTGGAATGTGCAAAAGCAGCTTGTTTTTGTAGTTTCACTGCATGCGATTTTTTGTTTTTATTTATGTATTTTTCCATTAAAATATACCGGATTAAAACAATTATGACCCACATGCTAAAATACACTGCCGCTACTGACTTCGGTTTGTAGCCATATCTCGTAAGGTTTCCAGCCAACTATTAGGTGGAGATTTCGGACCCCACCCAGGCAAACGATAGCATGTACCGAATGTTTGACTACACAACAATGAAAAAGTCAGATCCTAAAAGATGGGGAAGGGTGGGACTTAAATAGCAACCGATTCTATAGAAGAGTAAACACAAACAAACTGGAATGAGGTTCATACACCTCGAATGGAACATGCATGACAGCTTCATTGCGGCTTTCACTGTCACGCAGCATAACAAGCTTTCCTCGTCACTCCACATGACAACATACAAGGCTAAGCAAACACTGCCAGGCGAAAACCCACCACACCCTCAGACACCACCGCCAAACCTTTCGCTGAGCTCGGAGAACCGAGCCCACCCAGCTGGCACCACGTGGAGGTATTTCGGCAAGCCAGCCTGGCTAGTGTTCTCCCTATAAAAAGCCACAAAAATCCAATGATGACATCACGACGCGGCGGATGTGACTCGTCGCCCCAAAAGTCACTGCCCCTTGTCCTACCCAAGGACATTGTATGGTGCACAGGCAAAAACTGAAGTCACCAACCTATCAACGGGGTTATCGGGCTCCGAACTGGAAATTCCCAGAAAAAGGCGTATGAACCGCTTCGTCGGTCACCGGCCACCGATAGGTGCGAACCTCTCTCGCTCCACTGCCTTGTGGGTAAAGGCTCGGGGTGGGACCCCCTAAACGAAATCTCCCCTACTTCGGTGTAGGCAACCGGGTAGTATCATGCCTACGTTCAACGATGCCGATGACAACGCTTTGTGCCCCCTTCTCGCTTTGTACATCTCATTGTTTATGTTGAACGGCACTATATCTGTATCAGATTGTGCAAATATAATAATAATAATAATAATAATAATAATAATAATAATAATAATAATAATAATAATAATAAGACCGCCATTGAACATGGTTTTGGGACATATCCTGAAGCGTAAATAGCCATTGCGATATCTGAGCGCAAGACCCCAGCCTGGAAGACGTGCTGCGCCGACTTTGAAAAGGTTACTAGTAAGGGTTCTTACCTACCTATGTCACGTGACCGCAAACGAAATGTTCGGTTGTTTTGGAATTGTTCTATTCAGGTCAGCGTGGAGCTGGATCTTTTTTATATTATATTTTGATTGACGCGGTCAAATGTTTTCGAAAAATCAACGCACGCTAGTATGAGATTCGAGTTGCATGAACGATGCCTGAAGAATCCCTGTTTTTCATTAGTCATAATTTTGTTTACTTCAAGAAGATTTATTGTGGCATAAGTCACGATGTCATTCATAACCTTGGAGATGACGAGGCGGTAATTACTTATCATTTTCCGATCATCTTTGTCATGTTGTGAAATCTCTGAAGCATCGAGTGAATGTTAAAATATTGCTAGATAGACTGAGAGTATGGTGGCTGCCATATTCAGATCCTCTGGGTAAATTTGATCCGTCACCAGATAAGCGTTCTAGCGCGTGCATAGTATTTTTCGTTAAAAAGTGTCAGGGGTAACATTAATGTTCGAAAGGTAGGGGATCATTGAGATTCAATGTGGCAGCATTGTCGCTCGTGTCATCTAAAAGATAAGTTCGTAGTGCGTTCGGTGCGACACCGAATGTAATGGTTAAACCTCTTGAAGATTCGAAAGGAGGGATCCCTATTTGCACCTTTCTCCTCCTGTTGATTTGTTGATAGAGGAGTTTTGGTTTTGCATGAACTTGTCAGTCAGTTCACACTGATATCGATATCGGTTTTGCCGCACGAGAGAAATGCTGTGATTCCACAAACGTCGATATGTTTTCCATCGGAAAGGAGTTGGGCGAGCAGAATATGCTTACCAAACATGAGTACGTAGTGCAGTTGCTTGGCTGTTTTTGCTCCAAATTTCCTCGCTGTGTTACGCGTGGCTTTTCTGATGCGGTCATTTTTAAAAGTACCCGCCATTTCTTCACGAAATCTGTCCAATACTCCTTGGAACCCAAATTGTCTGGCACTGCCAACATGTTCGCAGAAATGATTTCGAAACAAAGATGGCAGTCGGTCAAACATCGCTTTTTCTGTACAGTCAGAGACTGACTGACTGTACGGCACTTTGTCTGGATCAGCTTGTGATTTCATACATACATACAATTAAGCAGAGGTCGGTAGCTTCTGATGCATCCGGAGGACGGCAGATTACAGCTAACAGAGCAGAATCACGTCCGCGTAATTTGAGGCGATACTGAAGTGTAAAATGTAGACTTAGTTTTTAATGTTTCATGAGAAGGTCTCGGGCATCTGTGTAGCAGCATTTTAAGGATTTGTGGTAAAGTAATTGTGATTCTACAGTGCCGATCTTGATGGGGTCGGCTACTGTTTTTTCGCTCGATTGTAGTGGATGGAGTGGAAAAATTCTTGGAGTTTGGGTTCAGAACCGTCACACCTACTGCTTACCGTTTCCGTTTCATGCGTATCTGTTAATAAATTAACACATACTGCCGGTTATCGTAACAAATTCCAAATGCGGGCATAATACTGGCTAGTTTGTTTATGGTATAGTATGAAAGCACAAGTCTGATCCGTGCACTGTGCTAATTTGTTTAGTATAGCTTATGCATCTGTGCACGTGTCGAAAAATAATTATATTATCAGTATACTCAAAATCAAGTAGCTTACCATCTGGTATTTTGTTAACTCTGAAAGATGATGTTTCTTTGTTGCATAATTCCATGATAGTATCAATTACAAAATTGAACAGGAAAGGAGAAATATATGCGTATATCTGTGTGTGCATGTATGTATAAAATGACAAGCCTAGTCGTGCCAGTGTCGCATATTCGTAGACTACACGCGGGCTAAGATACTGTCAGGTTGCTCAAGCCTAGACGGGTATAAGAAATGGGGGGGCAGCGAGGCCCTAGCGTTTTCTGCATGCAGCTCAGTACATTCCATACCCAGCATCTTGCTTTGATCCTCTTGGTCACCCTGCCGGCTCCATGAACAACAATCAGGGTTCTTTCAGTCAAGGTCCGACGGAATTCATTTAAACAGCAACAACACTTATACGTAGCCTAGGTTAGAGATTGTTCTTAATTTTAAGGACAACTTCGCTCCGATTTCTCAGTTTTTGTTCAATTTTGTAATTGATGCCATCATGGAATTATGCAACGAGGATGCCCCAGTTTTCGTAGTTCACATAATACCAGGCGGCAAGCTTCTCGACTTGGACTATGCTGATGATACAGTTCTGCTCTTCGACTCTTACACAGATGCACAGGCGATACTTAAGCTAGTTAGTAATGTGCCCGCATTTGGAATGCGGTTTGCACATTCTAAGTGTAGTGTTCTGCTGCAGGGCATCGACTTATTAAACAGAAATTTATTAGTTGACAATCAGGCGCTTGAAATTGTAGATCGTTTACGTACCTCGGTAATCGTATCAATAATCCTGCATCGTTAGAAGACGAGGTCTCGGTACGTATTCCTAAGGCGACCGTAGCATTCCGCAACCTAGGTAACCTCTGGCGTCAGAAAGGACTGTCTCTGTTACTCAAGGGTATAGTCTATAAAGTGACAGTTCGGGCTGTGTTACTGTATTGGTGCGAAACCTGGACATTACGTAAAGAACACATTCAGCGTCTCCAAGTATTTGACAACTGGTGTCTCCGCAGCATTCTAGGAGTTAGCTGTTACAATCGCATGCGCACCGGTGCTCTCCGAAATAAGTTGTTCGTTAGTAATGTTGATATAGAGAAGCAGATCAACCTGCATAGGCTACGCTGGTTGGGTCACGTTTTACGGATGCCGGACCAACGACTTCCGAAACAGATTCTTTTTGCAACGCCGCATCCTAATTGGCGTAAATCTCGGGGTGGCCAAACCGTCACATGGCATAGGCAGTTAAAAACCCTTACTAGTAACCTTTCCAAAGTAGGCGCAGCGCGTCTTACCAGGCTGGTGTCCCCGCGAATCAAGATATCGCAGTGGTTGTTACGCTTCCAGGATATGTCCCGAAACCGTGTTCAATGGCGGTCTTGCACTGAGCATCTTCTTGGAGTGTTTGCTTAACCTTGTATGTTGTCAAGCGGAGTGACGAGAAAAGCTTATTATGATGCATGACAGTGAAAGCCGCAAGGAAGCTGCCGTGCTGATGTCGCTCCACTCGTTCACGAAACTTGTTTGAATGTCTGTTCCATTCGAGTTGTAGGCACCTCTTCCCAGTTTGTTTGTGCTTGCTCTTCTATAGAAGCCGTAGCAATTTAAGTCCCACCCTTCCCCATCTTTTAGGATTTTACTTTTTCGTGGTTGTATGGCAGTTAAGCATTCGGTACGTGCTACCGGTGTAATGCTGTCTTTGATGATGATGCGTTTTTGTACTCACCAATCAACAATGGGTTTTCGTAAATGCCCATTTGTCAGTGAAAAGTGTTTTTAAACGATTTGAACTTGTGACTCACTATCACACCCAGACAACGCTTTTCTGTCAATGATTGGATTTTCCTTTCCTAATGCTAATCTTCCCGAAATATTTTATCGTTGCTCATCCTCAGACCTCTGATTTGGATGAATTGGTGCATTAGGTTAAGCCCACTGATAATATCTATTTTTAAGGATATCGTGATATCGATATTCCACAGACGATATGCAATGTAACCTCAGACTTTTCACAATTTCATTCACACATCACAGCAGCAATCGAGGACTTTGGCCTGAAATCTAACCACGTTTGTTTTATTGTTCATTTATACTTTTCGTTCTCCTTTGCCTTATGAATTGGGCATTATTTTTCAATACTATCATAGAATAGCTCTGAATTTCTTTTATTTTGAGCCGTTTTAATTATTACTTTCTTGTTGGTAAGTTACCCGGCATTTGTAAAATCATACATGTACTAAGCGATGTTCACTATGACAGCATCGCCAAGGGTAATACCAGTAGAATGTAAGATCTATATGAAATCAAAAGCTTGAAAGCAAGCGAATCGCCACGGACATCAGCTGCAAAAGGTTTGTTTCATGGGTGATTGAAATGAGGAAGTCAAGCTCTGAGTGGCCCATGTTTGTGGTAGAAAGATGTTTGTAAAAAATATACAAATGTTCTGGACATTAACCGTACCCAGCAGGAAGGACTGGTTCTTGAAGGTTTGCTTTATGCAATACTGAAAAGCGTAATCTTCAAGCTGGGAAAGAGCAGGTATGGTATGGTATGAAAGCACAAGCCTGAACCAGACTAAGTGCCACACAGTCAGAGACTGCACGTGGGCTAAGATACTGTCAGGTTGCCAAGGCCTAGACAGATATGAGGGGAGAAATATAAAGATAGTAAGAATGGGGCTGCTTCGGAAAAAAGAAGGACTATGGTAAAGAATAATTGGACCAAATTAGTCAGCTATGACAGAGCAGTGTCTGAACGGGATGATAAGTGTATAAACCGTGGGGTGGTTTATATTCATCAAAGTTTCGCCCGGCCGTATGCATCCTATTGATATGCGGCCCACCTCGGAGTATAGGCGAATTTATTTTTATTACATGGAGCACGAGTTTTTTAGTAGTTTTAACTGACAGTCGAGCTGTGGGGTGTACATCCACAGTGACCATTTTATCAGCGGGGACTTTGCTATCAGAGCAAGGAGTTGACATTGTGGCATCAATGTTTAGCTGTAGGGAGAATGTTACCTGAAATTGTTATATTTTCAGAAGCTGGAGTTCGGGGTGCAGAATTCGATGTGGAATTATCAACGACAACATCCAGGTCTATTAGATTGGCAATATCCGTCGATAGTTTCACTAAGTTGGAACGCTTGCGAAGGCATTTGCGTTTTAAGGGTGTGCTGTCAGGCTTGATCAACACATTGGAAAATTGTGGCAAAGGTTTCAAAACTGGCTGATTATTAAGTATATGCAACGCATAATTTTCATAAACAAATTTTAGTGAAATAGTAGCAAAACTACGGTTAGAATGTTTTCTAAGTCTATTTACAGATGCTGAATCTAGGGATAGGCCAAATCGAGACATTATTACATTTTTTAAGGTCTGCTAAAGGGTATCTGTTGGCTACATTGAAAAAGAATAAGATTTTCAGTTCGGCTTCGACGCTGCTCAATTTCTGAGGTCAGCGACGATATGAATCGACCCATGTGTTGAAGTAAATCAGAGTCCAACACATAACTAAGGTCAAGAAGAACAGCTAGGGGTTCTAATAGACTGCAAATTTTTGAAACCGTTGCTTTCAGCTAGTGACACCGATCCACCGTGCACTGTGTATCGTTGTGAGTGTTGAGGGAGAGATTGCTTCTCCAGAAAAGATGTGAACTATGAGATTGTCGTGTACTTGCCTTGAACATTCATGTTCAATAATATTTGAAGAACATCAACAGCAACCATGGGAATGCGCAGTCGTGCAGTACTTCTGTGCTGCACAGATAAAAACGTTGCATTGATCTGTTGCATGTAGAAACACGCTGAAGTTTCAGTAACACGTTTATCTCTTATCTATCTAGGTCTGAGTAATCTGACAGTATTTCAGCTCATGTGTAATTTATGCTCGCGTGACACTACCTGGATCCAAGCTTGTGATATCATACAGTCTTACGTATGATGATTAAAAAGGCTGTCATATTTTCGTTTCTTTCAGATTTAAATCCGCTTTGAAGAACGTTTATATCTACCATTACCTAATGGAGAAAGAACTGGAAGATAATCTGGCAAAAATGTATGTTTAATTCTTATTTGTTTGTGCAATCTATTCATAATTTCACGAGCCTAATAAACATTTTTCTTGGTACGACAATTCACTGAAATCCCATGTCTAAAACATTTGAATGGGCTAGCCAGAGGGCAGGAAAGTGGTACACAAACAAACTTCGAACTAATGTCTTGCTAGTCACAACCTCACCGATTCGAGTATCGGTTTTGAGCTGCTTGCACTCATTACAAAAATACGAACTGGAGTTTGGCTTTATTCATTTTTGTATGAACTCGCATCTTACTAGCCATTTATTTTATCCCGGTCATCACTACTTACGAAACCAGTGTCTTTCGGTAACACGATTCGTCTAGTTTGCGTGCTTCAAAATATAAATGCTGCTATTTTGTTACCATCTTTCTTAGTCCCTTATTGGCTCAATGCTTAACAGTTATATATCGTTAGCTGGATGTGCAATTGTTGTGTACTACTTTTTCCCACAAGATTTTGCGATATATTTTGTCGCCTTGCCTTACATTTCTATCTATCCCCGGATAATCTGATAGTATCACAGTCCATCTTCGGTCTTTAAGACGGCCTGGTAATTTGCATGTCTTGAAATCTGCGCTTTTATACTCGCATACATCGTTAGCATGTGCAAACACGGATCTCACATGCAACCCTTGGGATCGCGTATGGACGGGGAAATTGTTCTCCTAATCTCTGCTATAATTTTCGGTTAGTAACTCGACATTCAGATCCCTTTACAGGAAATCAATCTCAAAAGCAGACAGTACCGTACAGCTATAGAGTGCAAGTGGGTTGATATACTGTAAGCGAGACTCTCCGCATACAGCGCAGTATCGGCGGCAAGTCACTTTGGCGCGATGTTGCCTCTGCAGTACTTCTTTACTGCACAACGGCGCAAAAAAAATCTAGATCTGTACTTTATCATAATTATCTGATGTAGTGCGTCCCAAGTCTTGCACCAAATATGTATTTACCGTAGCAGTAGTAGTTGTCGGCCTCCATCGGCCGATGTTGGCCATGAATATACGTAATAAGCGCATGCTTGTTTGACGTTCCACAGCTTTTAGAATGACGATACCGCCCGATTCGGGAGGAACTATCTCTCTCGCACCGCTCACAGCGATAGGTAGTACTCAGTCGATCGGCGGGATTTTCACGCTGACCGCGTTTAGCACCCGAGAGCAGTATCTGCTCTTCTCCAGCTTGCAGACCACGCTTTACATAGTGCTACCAAAGCGAGCGAACAAAAGCAAGTTCCTCCCAACTCGCCGGGTCAATGCCAAGAGCTTTCATATCTTTTTTGCAAGCGTCTTTGTGCCGCAAATGCTGTCTGCTAAATGGCCGACTTCATGATTGCAACTCACCATAGAGTAGATCTTTTGGAATACGACCATTTGTCTTTATGTACACATGACGTAGTTGGCGTAGGCGGCACTATCGTAGTAAGGTAAACACGCTCTATAGACCAGCTTTAGAAAGCATTTCTGCATTTGTTACTTTGCACATCCACGAAATGTTCAATTCAATTTTATTGGTCTAAAAAGCATATAGCTTTAAAAAAAACCACAGAATATAATATGGAAACTACGAATAATATAACAAGCAAAAATGGGATTTGGTTGCTTACTGAGCAGTTCAAGAATCACGTAAAAACGCAAGGGCAGAAATTTTTTCGATTGTGAACCAAAATTAAATTGCCCCGGAGACGACAACGAAGATAATCGAATAAATTCAGGGTTTTGATTCGCTCGTTATATGGTTTCCGGCTGAGTCTGGTGACAAGTTTGGTAGCTCAAAGTTTGCAAAGTCGCAACATCTTTTTTAAGCCATGTCGACCATGCTTGAACTGCATATTCCATCGTAGGCCTTATATAGGTATTTATAATGCAGGGAATTGTCTGTTTTGAGAACTTACCGAAAATTCTCTTTAAGAGTGACAATTTCTGTGATGTTTTGCGATAGACGGAGTTCAATATGCGACGGACGCTCCTTAAATGGGAAGCATTCAGCTTCCGTTCGTGTCTTGCGTAGATGGTCCAGGTCTCACTGCTGTAAAGTAAAACATTTAGTACGCACGCGCTGTATGACATAATTTTTGTTTTCACATTAGTGTGCTTTTATTTCTTAACATGCATGTATTAATACCAGTAAAAATTCATAAATCAGTATCTGTCAAAATTTTATACCAAATCTTTAAAATCTGTGCATCGTAAAACAGTCATGTAACACACAAAGTTCATCAATAGTTTGTGATCCCCATGCGATACATGCTTTTCGTTTCTCTCTCCATCGAACGGTTTATTCTAATCTATCTTCGTCGCGCGAATTCATTCATTTGGGTACTCGCCAATTTGTTTATCGGCAGTTGAAGGTTGGACAGCCTCGATTGCAAACTGTCACGTAGCATTTAGTGCAAATAATTTTTCTACACAATCGTTCGACATCTGATTAAATAAACCGGCAAAATAATTCCAAAATCATGCAAAATGAACATTTGGTATATATAAGTGCCTTGTATCTAGCCCAGTTTGACCTTTTTAACATTTCTCAGTGCATCGGAACCTGGAGTGACTGCAGTGCAATGCATTGACAAGGATGGGCTCTGCTTAGCACACCAAGGATCCACAAACGAGATAGCATGTGGGATTTTGAGCAGCATATACCGACACGCCCGGTGCATAAACGACTCTGAAGAGTTTCCCGTTTTGCTATTGGAGCACAATTCCGGGTAAGCGTCTTGTCGCGTATGAACGGCACCACATTTGTATGAGATTGTTGTCGCGTATATATTTGATTTACCACCAGTACTGAACTGCATACGAATACACGCTTTAATCTCACTGCCATGGGCCCTTCTCTGTCTGAGTAACCTGACAGCCCACGTGCAATCCTTGGCTGTGAGGTACTTTTCCTGTCTACAGACTTGCAATTTAATACATACGCATGTACATTTTCAGATCAATCTCGCTCTGTGGTGACGATGGTGTACTGACCGTGATTCACAGATCGAGGAACTGAGCTACTTGCAACGATGTACCTTTTCCAATATAATTTTACTCATTTTATACATTTGTTGATCGGATTCAGTTGGTTGTTTACACGCATAAAAGCACAAACATAGATTAGGGGAGTGATGCCGCAAAGTCATAGTGGCTGCTCATATGCTGATTGCTTCACTCAAGGGAACATCGAATAACAAATGTAATTCTCATGATGAAAGTTAGCGAAATATAATACGCTCACTACACTCTGGACTGGTCAACGCGATTGTACGACAGCATTTGAGACACGACCCGATTTGCCATTCGAAAATGAAATTAAAGCTGATGAACCGTCAGCTCACATCGAATGATGGAAAGACACCACCGTTCACGATCCACGTTAGGCGGTTTCTTTTCGGAATATTCAAGACGAATGATGTCTTATTAACACGGAAGCGTAGAATATGTTGAGGGAATTAGATCCTCTAGTCTGTTATAAGTAATATCAAGTATGTTGTGGAATGCCTTGTCGCTATTGTGTAATGGAACAATAGCCGAATAAACCCATTGACAGGAAAAGTAGACGGTTCTATACTTCACCAGGGGGGATATCAATGAAAGCTGAGCATGAAACCACACTTGTATAGGATTTTTCACTTTAATTCCAAACCATCAGTCGAGAAATTCTGGTTCAGCAACGGGAGTTGAGTTCAACATCAATGCATGCATTCGATATTCAATCGTCTGGAAAAACCTTGAAACATGATAACATTAACGCTCAAAGTTGAACCCTTTTAAACCACGGTTAGACAGAGTTCATACAACGAACCAAATTTCATAAGAAGAGAATCATAGCGATTCTAGGACAAGCGTTAGAGCGGTTATGAACAACTAATGCCCGTGTTGCTCATACCTTCCGGAGTTACAATTCCATACCGGTTTCTAGCTATTTGTGGTCATTAGGTCGAAGCAATAAGAATAGGTTCAGAGATACGTCTTAAACAAAGATTGGCTTTGAGGCAACTGTTAGATACGATTGATGCAACGAACCAGGTGTTCAAGTGATCCTGGTAAAACGTTCATACTCGACCCGTTGTTCAGAAGAACGGTGGACATTGACTAGCAAAACATTGGCTTATCGTTCCTTCGGATATCAGCGCGATAAACGTTTAACCGAATTGGGCTAAATCTTACTTACGATATGGATTTACAGATGCTTGATAACATTTAATGATTTTAAGGTTACGAGTACGTGCAATCGGCCGCCTTGGAAAAATGAGCACGCTTTATCGAAACGTTGAGGTCTGTCCATTAGCTGAATCATTATCAAGGTATAGTGGTCACCTAGCTTTAGAGATAACCATAAACCGCATCCATCAACCCGACTGATGCCGCACGTAGCTTGGTAGGTGGCATGTCACCGAAATCAAGGAAAAGCAAAGACGTCGCTCCTGAGCATACATTGTTCTTCAGGGCTACAGTGATTCTGAACAAATGATTACTTCGATACAGCTACGGTAGAAAATAAGAAGCTGAACTATTTTTTGAAGCTTTGGAGCATATCTGAACACTACCCTAGTTGGCAGAACAAAAGTTTATTCTGGATGACTTGGGCTACCGAGGCGACCTTGAGAGTGCATTCGCGGTCGTTTATATGTATGTATGTATGAGAGCACAAGCCTGATCCAGGCAAAGTGCCGAACAGTGATAGACTGTATATGGCCCATCTCATCACGCCAAACAGAATTATCTGGAATTGCAGTACAGCTGAAACGCATTCATATTAACAAATATCGCAAGCCATAGATCAGATTAATTTTTGGTCTGTTTCATGCATTTGCCGTAGTGCTTCAGGTAGGAAAAACAAATCGTTGATACCAAAACATACCTATACAAATGTTTCACGTTAGTTACATTCCTCACACGCCACAGCCGGATAGTTACCGTTTTCAAGAAAAGACAATAAGATTAGTGCAAAGAAATTTGAGTGCAATCGGTTAGAGCCGTCTTTGGGTAACGTTTCACTTCTGATACAGAAGCTTCGTCAGACCAAGGGTGATAGTCAGATTTTTCTTTTTCTCTAAAAATTGTTTAAACTTAGCCCCATTAGTTATGTACTTTTACGCATGTGGGCCGCAGTACCAACCGACCTTGACCGTGTTCACTTGTGTTAGATTGATGTGCATGCATCATATTAGGCGAACCGACCACTGATACTGGTCATGCCTGCGAGACGTGACACACCGTAAGCGTACTATAGGCTGTTTAGCGGTAAGGTCAAATCAGTGGTGGGAGGTTGACTACTACTTAATCATGTTCCCTGTCCTGACTATCACCCTTGGTCTTACAAGGCTTTTGTGCCAAAAACTGCTCTAACCGATTGCACTCAAATTTCTTTGCATTATGAATACACGATCGGTCCCAAACAAATACTAATCGACAGTAAGATTAGGTTTTTTTCTTTTGGCTTGTAGTCCAGCGTTTGTGTAGTCACTAAGAGGTTGTTTGTGCGAACACAACCGATTTACACACTCGTTCAATCATATGTAGACGAAAATAAACAAAAACCAGAGCATCTGAGAAAATCGTATGCAACAATTGCATTATCCTCGATCATCACAGATCAAGGGATGTATGTATGTATGTATGAAAGCACAAGCCTGGTCCAGGCAAAGTGCCGCACAGTCAGAGGGCTAAGATACTGTCAGGTTGCCCAGGCCTAGACAGATATGAAAAAGAAAATAGAATAGGGATTGAAAATAGATCAAGGGATTGTATATGAACACATCTTATCAATTATTCTCCCAAGTAAATTACTGATACGCAGCGTAAAGCACGTAGAGGGTAAATTATAAGGATGAACGTAACGTTTTCACGTTGTTTTATGTACATCGGAATGAGTAGTGATGCATGCAAGTACTCGAGGCATTGTCTTCTGCTAAATTTGTTTGTAACAGATCGTCAATCTATTTGAATATGTTTGGGATCCATCGTGAATTCATAATGCAAAGAAATTTGAGTGCAATCGGTTAGAGCAGTTTTGGGGTAACGTTTCACTTCTGACACAGAAGCTTCGTCAGACCAAGGGTGATAGTCAGGACAGGGATCATGATTAAGTAGTAGTCAACCCCCCACCACTGATTTGACCTTACCGCTAAACAGCCTATAGTACGCCTACGGTGTGCCACATCTCTTAGACGTGACCAGGGGTCGATTCACCTACTAGACTGTACACATCTATTTGTTGTTCTGCAGTCTAAATTCGTTTAGTAAGTGAATGTTTAACAGTAACGAACCACTCTGTTGTCCCAAATAGGAATGTGGAAATAATGTCAGATAATTTTTATTAATTTGTAATAGCCCATAACCAAAAGGAACAAGCCGTTGCAACCAAATCGTATCTGAAAGGGAACAGAGATACTTTATTAACTACTTGTTTACTTTTCATTTTGCGCCACATTGTTTTGTACAGTCGCACTGAGCAAATGTACAGCACGATCAGTTTTCGTGATCAACGAATAACCGGTGCCCGATTTCACGCTAACGCCGAGGTCAATTGTGACGGCTGAATCGCCGGTCCGTCTAGGTTACGCAGTGGCACGCATGAACTTGACCTTAATACCACGTGACAATCAGCTGATGATTAACTGTGCCAATTAGCGGCGGGTTCGCGAGGATGCGATGGCAGCGTCCACGCATTTAACTGAATGACCCACGTGTTTGGTCATCCATTAAGACGTGAACCCGCGATATACATATAACCTCAATGCTTCACAGGCATAAGTGTGACTGTCCTAGCAAATTGCTGTGGCAGACCGGCACCCTTCAAGTAAATGAAGTTGCACTTAATCGTTCCATGTGAATCGATTAATTGAATCGAGGTAACAATTCGTCCCAGTAATGTGTCATCAACTGTCTATACGTTGGACGTTTTATACTTAACCCTTAACGGTCGAGTGGGTCAAATTCGGTACACAAATTTTAAAGGTATATGATAGGTTAAATTAAACAGATCACTTTCGTTTGCCGGGGGTATCGGAATCGGCACACGTTCTGCTCTCGTTTGAGACGGCTGAGCCATGCGGCGCGCCAGTTGTCAACAAACTTCGGAAGTGAGGTGACGCTTGTGAAATTTCGCTCCGTGCTTCATTTATCTGCGTGCAATGGCTAAGAAACCTTGTAAGTATATACATTGATAATTTTTTGCTTCATTTATAGACATCATCTGAACACATTCAACGTATACACGAATGATGAAATATTTTTCTATGCGAAATATGACTGTCGGCATATGTCTCAAATATGTGACATCCGGCATGTGAACCTATACAAGAGCGTGTCCCAAAAAATGATACAACCGGCACTTATGTTCCCAAATCTCATTCAAATGTTAAAAAAATTCAAAAAATGAAGATTTTAATGTATTGATTCTTTTTCAGGTCTTACTCCAAGATTATTTTATGGCCACGAAAAACCTCGAAAATCGACTGAATATTCAACCATTACTACCCTCGACAGTGAGCCTGAGCTTTCAGACAATGATAATGATGTTGGTGACCCTGACTTGGGAATATTTTGTTGCGTCAGTTAAACTGCCACAATTATCTGGCTTACCAAAAAACATGAAGGATGACAAGCGCCTAATGAAAAAGGCAGGGGCTCCTTTGAGGAGAAAGAACTGGTGAAGGGACATTCAAGTGTCACCCTGGTTCGCTAGTACGACAACAAAGTAGTCAATTTGGTGTCTACATTTGCCAGGGCAAATCCTCTATCAACTGTCCGTAGATTTGATAAAACTACAAAGAGGTCCATTGAAGTACCTTGCCCTGATATTGTGAAACGATACAATAAGTCAATGGGTGGTGTAGATTTGGCAGACCATCTTCTTTCTTTGTATAGAATAAGCATGAAATCAAAGAAAGCTCATCACCGTCTGATCTATCACTTCATTGACATGGCTATATTTAATTCATGGCTTTGTTATCGGAGAGACTGCGAGAGGCTTTCTCTTCCAAAAAAAGAAGTGCTCCAGCTTGTTTCCTTCAAACTTGAGGTAGCTTTCACCCTTACCAAAGCTTGAAAAATTTGCTTGCCTCCTAAACGTGGACGCCCATCTCTAAGAGGTGAAGATACTAGCAGCAAAAGAAGGCGTGGAGCCCCATCCGACGATGTGAGGTTGGACCAAGTGGCACATGTGTCAAGAAAAAAAAACCGATGCAGGTTCAAAAACTGTACTGGAAAGTCGAAGATATTCTGCACTAAATGCAATGTCCACTTATGCTTAGACATGCATAAGAACTATTTTGCGGCATTCCATGGGTTTTAATCGCGATAACTGCATGAAGGAAATATATTATTTTCTATTCAACCTATTTCTCTACCTTGTGTGTTTCACATTAAAAAATTTAATTGAGAAATGTTTTTTTACCTTTTATGTCTCATATGACTATAGCTGGAAATCAATGGAAAAAGTGCCAGCAAAGGACGATTGTACCGAATTTGTCCCACTTATATATTTTCCGTAAATATAAAAAATACTAAAAATACTTTCTGTCCCCATATAAAAAGAGCAGTTTCATCACAAAAATGCAGGAGAAAAAATTATTTCAATGTAAATCATAATTCAGGCAGTTAAGGGTTAAAACAGGAACTCTATCTTATTGAGTATAGAAAAGAGGGATGAATATTCAAACAATTTTTCATACTGAAATAATAACCAAGTCCGCAATCGATTTGAACAGCGGTGTTCATTTGTATTAGATTGATGTGGATACACACTTGTAGGAAAATTAATCACTGATCCTGGTCATTCCCACGAGACGTGAAACACTGTAGGCATACTATAGGCTGTTTAGCGTTAAGGTCAAACAAGTGGTGGGGGGTTGACTACTACTTAATCATGATCCCTGTCCTGACTATCACCCTTGGTCTGACGAAGCTTCTGTGTCAGAAGTGCAACGTTACCCAAAACCTGCTCTGACCGATTCCACTTAGATTTCTTTATTCCGAGGATGAGAACAAGATGCTGAGAACCTCGACCCCATCTATGCATCGCACAGCTTAACAATCCTACCACCTCAACGAAGAAGGGTTGCATACGTGGATCCAACATCTATCACCCACATCCACGCGATTGGAAGTGGCCAGTGCACACAGCATTTATTTTAATTGCGCCACTGCACAAGGGATCTGAAAACTTCGTAAAAAATAATTTCAAACATCTCCAGAGGTGCGTGCACCAGCCCCTGTAAATAAAGCTACAAAATGTCAATGATTTCCAGCCTAACCACATGAGATGTACTTTAGTGATAAACAATATTTTCACTCGTTGTATTCACGAACTTGCGTACTCAACACGATGCGCATTTAAATCAAACCGAACCACATACGAAATGATCGATGGTGAACAAATCTTGAATTGTTTGTATAATCGAACACACGGAGAGGAAAATGAAAATATGTGTACGAAAATCGTCATAATCAGTGCTCGCGAAGAGGGGACAAAAACGTGATACACATCCCTTCACCAAACACCAGATGGTTTACAAGCTGTAGATGTTCGTTCATACACACATGCACACCACGTGTACATGGGTGGGACGGTGAACCAGAAAAGATTGCGTTTGGTAAAAAAATCACATCAACAACGGAAGCCAAAGGGAAAGTAAGAATGAAAGACAAATCCGTAAGAGGGAAAGATTTCATACAGTTTTATGTACAATGTACAGCTAGCATCGCATACTATCGGCGAGGGTTAGCGCGGTCAGGAGAAGGTTTGATTGTGGAAGAGTCATTTTTCCAGCGAGAGTAAAACGATGGCATTCGCCTTATTTTTGTATCATCCGAAAATTGGTGTGTTGGACTGCCTGGATAGCCGTTCGATTGGACATCCTTCGGCGTGTTAATTTTTGACGCCCGATACACTGGCACGGGATCATGGCAATCAGGTCTGTTACAGGAGCCATCGATTAAATTGGACCTCGTCGGACTGTAGCTGATGGGCGAGTCACGTGCTCGCGATCGACCAACCGAACCAGAGTGAACAGACCGCATCGCCTGACTATCATTGTCCAAAGTCCTAGATGGTTTATACGCTGGTATTGGTGGCGAGGCGTCAGAACCATCGCTATCCGAGGGATTACTTCTACGAATGCGCTTAGGATGGTACATGGTATTTTTCTCGCGATCGTTTTGCAACGAGTGCAACCGTTGGTCCGCAGGCGCGAGACTTCTACTCCGCTGTCTGATTCTGGACAGCGGTGGACTGGTCGAACGCACAGGTGACGGGGATTTGATTTTAGACTGGAGTCGACTGTTTGTGGAGGCATCAAGATTCCGTTTCTTTGCACCAGATGCGCTACGATCCGAGGAAGACTTGCATAAAGATTTGAGAAAAACAGGATCCTCTTTAGGGGCTTTATCACATGCGGTGTTGTTAGAGTTTTGCTTACAAGTGGCTTGTTTCGCTGTATTACTTTGCTTGGTATCATCGATACCCTCGAGCAACATTCGCTTTTTCGGCCGCTTCAATTTGGGGGATTCATTCGATGGAAGCGATCCCTCCGGTTCACTTCTTTTCGTCTCAGAACTATTTGGTTCCGACACCGTTTTCGTTTTTTGCCGATTACCAGACTGTTTCAAGTCTTCTTTACAGCTGTCTACTGCGGCTTGAACACTCTTACGCGAATCGCAAGCGGAAGAACTCGAAGGAGGAAGCACACTAGTTTGGTCACTTGGAACTTTTGCACAATTCGATTTCAATGATTGCAGTATGGCAAAATGCGCCCTGACCAGCCCGTCAATATACGCAAACAAGTTTTCGGCACTCGATTGAAAATTCAACAAAAAATTCCCATTGGAACGAGTGATGTCGTTGTCCAATGGCGTGAGACTAGACTGTTCGCTTGCCGCTGTCCACCGAGGCACTTGGGAGACCATGCTCTCTGACAGCTCCCAGTCGTCAGTTGCGCGTTGAACAATCTCGTTAAGACGGGCGTGACGAATGAGGAGTTGCAAACTCTTTGAAGGTATCGCAGCACTGATGGTTCCTGTAGAAAGCAAGATAGACACGTGTGCATTATAATTAGAAAGCACGCAATAAAACAGCATTTCGCAAATATTGCGAACAGATCGATATCGCGTCACAAACAATGAACCGCATACTTAAATACTTTGCAGCTTGATTGCCGCGATCCATTCTTATTTGTTAAGGTCTTGTAAACCCGACAAGCACACAGCCCACGTGCAGTCCATGATTGTGCAGCACGTTGAATGCATTCAGACTTGTATTCTCAAAACATAGTAATCTCAGACATTCTAAACATCTTGGTAAACGAATACAAACAAGGTGGCCACAAATCGATAGAGATAAAAAGTGGATTTCCCAATCATCCGAAGAGGCAACAAATGCGTAGACGGTAAATTGGATAATCGCACGGGAAAGTGCCCTGGGCGGGCAAGGCAATAGCCAAGGCAACACACAGGCCTTGTAGAAATTTACGAGATCGAGTCTGAGACATACACTTGGGAAACACGTTTAAAACTAAAAGTCGTCACACTGTAAAATGAGAAACCGCGACAGACAAGTGAACCGAATAGCGAGCAATAGCACATCATTTGTTATGCTTCGAAAGTGAGGCTACGCAAGATTCCCGCAGGAACTAACAAGTCCTAAAAATTATGAAGAATTTGTGACCCTCAACTAGGCACGATAGGAACAACAAACAAGCGTAATACCAGTATGTTGAAAGCGCGCCAAATTGATGGTTCAGAAAATTTCACTTCGATGTAATACAAACTGAAGACGGGTTTCGTCTCAGCAGTTGAAGTGTATGTGTGATGCAAAATTCATGCAAATATGAATTTTCGTTTCAAGTTCGTGTGTTTCGCCCTATCCATATGAGTGTGAATACGTGATTGGACAGCTCGGTCATGTCCGTTTTATTCGACACTGGTTTCAAATATCCAAATTTGTTTACCAGTTCTCCACTGTTTCAAGAGACACAGATCCTCATCATACAGTCCCTACCAGATGAGCGCCTTAAAACCGGTCGTGTAGCATATGTGATGAAAATGCATACAAATATCAGTGTTTGTTATATCCCATAAGTTTAACCCCATCCACCCGAGTTTAAGTGTAATAGAGAAGCTTGACCGTACCGGCCGTAAACAAAATGAAGGGAGCAGACCAGTGCAAATGCGATCGAGCGTTCAAACTCAAACCCATAGTTCTCATACCATGTGCGTTTCTTGACCGGAACATTCATCACACACCCACCGTTGGGTGACAGTGACAATGATCTGAGTCGACTTTTAACGACACGCTAAATAAAAAGTGAACACGTCAGAATCGAGTAATCCAGATAGAAGACACGGTTAGCCGACGTGAAATAACCGAGGACGCCATCACACGGTTCGTCAATCGATTGTATGAAGGCTCGTGTTGTTCTCCGGGTTCTAGCTAGCAACGCACCAACCAGTTAACACACAGAAGTAAGGTTTCAACAGCGGCACTTTCACTAACAGTCAATAAAAGTGTCACACATGTTTGTATGCACACAGCAGCAAATCAGAATGGGGCTATATGAAGCACTACCGAGAACATTCGACCACCATGAGTGGTTGGCCATGCAGGTAAAGTTTCACTGCATCCGAGAAGAAAGGATCAAGGAATATTTAATAAGTAGAAGAAATTCGAGGACGCCAGAACGGAAATTCAAGAGACGTTCTCCAGGCTAGAAATACCCACAGGATCTTAGTGCTTGATGTATAATGTTCCGTAATAGCATTTTTCGTAGTGACCTAGATATCGGAAAACAAACGGACATGCCTAGATTTCGCTGGTTAGATGACGTATTGCAAATGGAAAATCATCGTTTTTCTACCGCGATTTGGTTTGCTATTCCGGACGCGGAATATCGTTGTTGCATGGGTGGGTAGATTATGACTTGGACCGAGCTGGCGAATGCTTTGGCAGGCACACTAGCTGCAGTTGGGACTTCCCATCTTACAAGATGGGGTCAAAGGGACCCGAATTCGCAGTGGCTTCTTACTCTCAGTGATATGGCTTAAAATCGTGTCCAATATAGGTCCTGTCGTATCCATCACCGTAGAATGTTTAGTTTGTGCTATTAGGCATGTCATTGAAAGCCGCAAGGGAGCTGCCATGCTGATGTCACTCTACTCGTTCACAGCACTTAATTGAATGCATAATTGATTCGGGGGTTTATGTACCTCATTCCAACGCGGCAATGTTTAATATTTTACAGCTTCTTAGCCTTTCAAGTTCCAACATTACCTCCAATTTTATTTTGTCATGGCTGCATGGCAAATAAACACTTTGTACGCGCCAACGCTGTCCATTTAATGCAAATTATCAATTTACTTGAAATAATTATAACGGAGCAGCCGCTCGCAAACACAAAGAATCCTTCTAGATTTACTTGGGATAATGTATGACTGAAAGCACAAGCCTGATCCAGGCAAAGTGCCGCACAGTCAGAGATTGCACGTGGGCTAAGATCATGTCAGGTTGCCCAGTCCTAGACAGATATGAGAAAATAAAATAAAAATGGGAGTGAGACTCCAGCGTGTTTCAGCATGCAGCTCACTACTGGCGGCCAATCAATTTAGCACGGTGTTAGCCGCACAACACAGAAATACTGCACTATTGCACATAAGTGCATCACTTTGGATAACCCGAAACATGGTAGTAACCGCTGAGCCAGCACGCCATACACTTTTATGGGAACTAGTGTCCATTCAGTAGTGTGTATTTGTCATTTGCACGTTACATCTCAATAAAATGTTTTTGAAGTGTACACATGCCCGGCACTTACACAACAATGAGTACTGCAAACGTTGACCAATTCCTTCGATTATTTTGGTTGACTCGAATCACAAGTGTTGATCGGTCATTCAAAAGTTGACTGTGCCATTCCGGCTAAACAATGACTCAAGAGTATATCATTGTCTATTTACGACTGACTCCAAGGTGCAGGCGCCGAGCTTGATAGACGTATAATATTTGGAAAAAAGAAAGCTCTTGCCAGCGAAAGCACACGACATTCGAAGGCACCCACAGCTTTTGTACATTCAAGCACTCTGCGGTACCCGAGAAACATCGTTCAGCATTTGATTTTATGAACGTTTTGACGATTAGAAGCCGTGAGTTCTACTCACAGTAGGAGCACCACGACCGGCAGTTACCGCGAACGAACAGACAGCAGCTGCACATACTAATTTCACCTTGTGCAATAGGAGTGCAATCGTACAGTAATTCTGTGCTGTGCGGCTAACACCGTGCTAAATTGATTTGCCACCGGTAGTGAGCTGAATGCGAAAACATCCTGGAGTCTCACTGCCATTTCCATTTTCTTTTCCCATATTTGTCTAGGCCTGGGCAACCTGACAGCATTTTAGACCACGTGCGGCACTTTGCATGCATACATACTTCAGAGGGTGACCAATGCAGAACAGGAGATGGATGCAATAAGAATGTACAAGGGTAGGAAGTAGCAGTAATATTTTCAGAGAACGCCTAGTATTTCTAACGAACTAGTCATTTCGTATTTTCATAAACAAGGAAAAGGGGTACTAAGTCGACAAAAGCCAAACATGCAGTTACCAGTGAGCAGCGTTTCAAGACTGCAACTTTGCAACTAATTCTTATTAAATCGCAGTATTAGTTACCCGCCTTTTTAAATTTATAGCGCCTGTGCTTGAGTTGGACACTGCCGAATCAATGATTCAAATAATAGATGCTCAGGATTGCATGGTATCCATGATCATCCAAACAATGCGAGCAACAGTGGTAATACTCAGTAGAGCTTGACGTAAAGGTTAGCACGTTGATTGTCTGGACAACCAGGCAAATGTTTTGCATAGAGCGTCGTTAAACCAGTCACCGAAATTCCAGGGATCGAATTATGTAGAATAACCTATGGTTGCACCCCCACACCGCATCACGTGTCGATCGATTATGGTACACACAGACGCCAGAATCGAGCGACAAAGTGCGCTGGGATGGTAGAGACGCGTTGTGAATGGCATAAAACGAAGTATTCGGGACTGGCGAAGAGTGGTAATGACCGAACTAGAAAGAGAATGAAGAATAAAAAATGCGAAAGCTAAAGCAAGACGTTAGCTCTCATCTCTTATGGGGTCGCGGTGTTGGATGGAACCGGCGTTTATCTAGGGTTTCTTTGATACGAAGCTGTAAAGGCGATATGATCGACTCATTATACATCTGGTATGTTGGGGTCTGTGTTGAGCGCATTTCCCGAATTGTGCTAAAGCGGAGGGATTCAAACCTGGACCGTCTGATCGAAAGTCGAGCGTCCTATTCACAATGTCATCACAGTCCATGCTCAATGGTGATTGAAATTAGCAGGCGATTACCAGATTAGCTCTTGGGCAACATTTCGCTGAGGCATTCGTCACAACAAGCTGCAGCACGAAAACATGAGCCAGGTTTTTACTCTGAACGAAAGCGAGTGTATCAAGTAGCGACATGTTGCTCCCGGGACTTAGTGAAGTCGATCAGTTTTACATACAGGACTGCAGATTCTCGAACAGTTTCAAATCCACTGCAATACCTCCCCTCTTTATCATGGAAACGATTGAGTAACTTGGCACGAGGGTGTCCAAGATACATAAAGTTTACCAGCAATGAGTAAGAAACAGTGCAGCCAATTATCAAAAGCACCTTCAAGGTGGAAACGCACAAGCCTGATGCCAGTCGTGGTATACACACTTCTAGAATCGGACAAATAATATACCACTAGTGTTAATCATAGAAAGTGTTCTGATGAGCTAACAGAGTGGGCTTTCGGAACAAATTCAAACACAACTAAACACAGCTGTCTGGGACCAGAGTGCTAGTAATTGATAGAGTAGTCTACAGTCATATTTACCACCTCGTGGCATACATTGTAATACTGAAAAGCTACCAAGAAAAAACACAGATGTTTTGACTTTGAAACCGTTGCACAACAAGCCAGCGTTCATACAGAGAATTGCAGCGTGATTCCGGGTCAAGCGAATAAGACGCTCGCAAAAGACCAGTGTTGCATAGCTGTCGGGTATTGTGTGTAAGCGTGGTAGACGTAAACAACAACAATAATACAACAATGTTTACTAAATAAAACACTCACCACTAGCCTCAGAAGTGGCCTCCGTCACCTCAGAGGGAAGATTTAAGGGAGCGATGTAGTCGTTTACCTGGAGAGGAACGGTAAATTCCAACATTATAATCACCCCAAACTATTGGTATGATCATGATAGGATAGAAAGCATTTGAGTATGGTGACTTCACATACAGCACTTGAGATCGAATCATCGTCAGGATACATAGATTAGTCAATAGATCGTTAAAGAAGACGAATATTAGCCATCAAGATATATAAAATACCCGCCGTTTAGTGTCATTGTACGTACAGACAAGGTTACGAAATCGATTGCGAGATTCTGTTTGCTGCATTTAGCATAAAAGTAGTGTCATTCGTGTATATACTGCATGAAAGCACAAGTCTGATCAAAGAAAAGTGTCGCACAGTCACAGACTATACGTGTCATGTTTCCCAGGCCTAGACAGATATGAACAAGAAAATACAAATAGAATTCGTGTACGGAAGTTAGGCTGCAAAAGTTTGAAAACAAAACATAAATACTAATGTTAAGATTATTAGTTCATGTCTGGTGGTTTCTTTCGAAGGTAGCAACATGAAGGGATAAATGGCCAGAGACGTGACAGTTTGTTCAGATGATATATATATATATATATATATACACAATCATTTAAAAATGAAAAGTGCCACCCGGCAATGCACGAGAAAAAAAGGTACAATATGGGGGTAATTTTTTGTCTTGTTCCACATGTCGATTTTTTGATTTTTTTGACATTTTTCACAAATTTTAGGGGGAACACAAAATAGAATGCACTCTCTCCACTGTTGCCGGTTCTCAGCCATCGTCGACAGCGTGTCAAGCCACAGACACTCACTATCCCTTGGACCCCAACCAGGAAGCCGCGTTCGTCCGACCCGAGCTAAACCCGACGTCAAGCGTTTTAAGGCCTTCTTCCAGGTCAGCGGTTGTCCACCTGAACACCGCCGCCAGCCTGGGCCAACCGACACAAGCAGCGCGCGGAAGGGTAGGCGCTCAGGTTTCATTCTCAAGACATGCCCTAGCCAGCGGAGACGGGAACGGTCGATCAGGTCTCGTAGCATCAGGCTGTCCCCACATAGAACACGGTGCCTCACTTCAACGTTGCTAGTGCGGTGTTGCCACCACACTCGTGCAAGCCTCCGTAAACATCGATTTTCAAACACCTCCAAGCGCCGGAGCTCCTCTGCGCGTACTGCCCAGCTCTCGCACCCGTAAAGCAAGACCGACCTGACTGAGGCCAGGTAAACTCTCCCTTTGAGTCTCAAACTTACGTCAGACCGCTTCCAGAGATGACCTAGACTAGTGAACGCGAAGCGAGCTCTCGCAATGCGAGAGCCGATCTCACTTTCCAGCCCTCCTCCCGCCGTGATGCAGCTACCAAGATAGGTGAACTGTTCCACACAGTCCAGACTGAGGTCATCGACCGTCAGAGTGGGCTGCAACCCCTCCCAATCTTGAAGAAGAACCTTACACGTAGTTGGAGCTAAGTGCAATCCGTACCTAGACGCCTCCAATGCTAGCTGGTTCAGGGCATTCTGTAGGAACACCGGATCATCACCAAGCAAAGCAATGTCATCGGCATAATCAAGGTCAGTGACACGGTTACCTGGAAGTAGCTCGATCCCACCCTCAGTGAAGCTACGGAGAGCATTCTGGAGGACATCCTCGATCGCAAAGTTGAACAGGAATGGGGACAGCGGACAGCCCTGGCGCACGCCACTGGTTGTGGGGAACGCCGGCGATAGGCTGCCGTAGACCCTGACCCTCCCTGAAGAATGAGAATAGAGCTCCTTCAAGATGGCGACATACTTAGGAGGGATCCCACTCCTAAGCAAGCAGTTCCAAAGAGTAGTTCTGTCCACCGAGTCGAACGCGGCCCGGATGTCCAGAAAAGCTACGATGGTTGGTCGCCGGTACAGGTGTCTGTGCTCTAATAACTGTCGCAGGACAAAAAGCTGATCCACGCATCCTCGCCCCGGGCGGAATCCAGCCTGTTCCTCACGGCAACGTAACTCCCGAATGGGCGATAGCCGACGAAGGAGGATGGAAACCAGGAGTTTAGACGCGACAGGAGTCAGGGATATCCCACGATGATTGGAACACAGATTCCGTGCGCCCTTCTTAAAGATTGGGATAACCGTCGATTCACCCCATGACGCCGGGACCCGCTCCTCAGCCCATACTTTGGTAAACAAATCACGTAACTCTGCTGCCACAAGATCACCTCCCCCTTAAACAAAATCGGGTGGAGGTCGTCAGGACCAGGTGACTTGTGGCGCTTCAGTGCTCGAATTACCTCTCTCACCTCCTGGAGATCAGGAGCGGCTAAGGAAACGGGCCAAGGCGTGCAAATCGGTGTCTCAGGCGGCGAGGTCGGAGGAGGTGGCTGGCTGAACTGAGCACTAAAGTGCTCAGCCCATCGTTCTAAGCGTCTACTAAGATTGGTGATCGGCGAGCCGTCGGTTTCGCAAATAGTCTCGCTCACTGTATTCAGTTTCGAACCAGTAGCTCTAATTAACTGAAACAATTTGCGAGTATTGCCCGATGCGGCTGCAACCTCCATCTCACAAGCACGTTGCGTCCACCAGAACTCGCGGTCATTCCTTAAGCTGGCCTTTAAGCGGGTATTGAATTCTCTCCGAGCACGGTTGTGTTCAGTGCCGGTGGGTAAAGTTCGACGGTGATCGATTAAAGCAAGTGACTGGGCCGAGATCCAAGAGCGTGGCAAAGCGCGGGTGGGTTGACAGCTTTCAGAAGTAGCGCAGGACAGTGCTGTCCGAACGAAGTTCCAGTGCTGCTCCACATCAGACGGGGGTGCTTCTGCGAGCTCCCTGGTCAATGCGTGATGGAACTTGGTTCTGACAGCGGGGAGCATCAAAGAGGCGGTGTCTACATGAGTTCGTCTTGCGCGTGCCTTACCCCCAAATTGGAAGTTGACTGTCGCACAGACTAGCGCGTGGTCCGAGTCCACACTGGTGGTCCAGTATGAACGGCAATCCTTGATGCTACCACGCCACCTGTAGCTAATAGCAATGTGGTCAATTTGAGACCAGACGTGCTGTGATGGTGAGCGCCATGTGGCCATTCGACGCTGAGAACGCCGAAATGTCGTACTGGAGAGACAGAGGCGGTGATCGCCACAGAATGTGAGCAATCGCTCTCCGTTATCTGAACGCCCGCCATCCAGCCCATACTGACCTCCAAGGTGGCGCTCGTATTCAGACAGGCGACCAACGCGAGCGTTGAGATCTCCGTGCCATGATTACGACATCTGTCCTGCGTGCCTTACGAAACAAACTATGCAACTTCTCATAGAAGTTGTCCTTACTGAGATCCGCACTACAGTCCGTTGGAGCGTAGGCAGAAATCACAAACAAATCCCTCCGCGTTTCGCACCGCCTGTTCACCAGACAGTGGCCACGAAATTGTGCACCGCACAGTCTGCTGTCAACGGGAATCCACTCTGAGAGTGAGTGCTCAGCACGGGAGCTGAGCGAGATACCGACGCCAGCCAATCCGGCAGAGGAAGCATCCGGGTCACTAGAGAGACGCAGGTGGAATCTGCTGTCTGGGTCAGCTGGTGAGACCAACTGACAGAATTCGCTTGTGTCACGGAGACGGGTTTCCGACAAGCAGCAGATATCAATGCCTAACGTCTCGAGCGTTCGTGCAAGGCCGACCTGTTGTCCCGGTTGTAGCAAGGTCCGAACATTAAACGAAGCTAACCTGAATGAAACCCGCGGGCGTAGAAGAGTTGCAGCAATCGACGGCTGTCTTGACGGCATGAGTCGTACATCAGGTAGGGAGAGCGAATCGCGGATGGTAACATGTGGAGGAAAGGTGGCAGAAGCAATTGAAGACATAGAGTTGAGAGTTTCTTGGATTGTCATTGTTTGAGTGTGGGCGTGATACTACCCGGTTGCCCGGGCCGAAGTAGAGGAGTTGATCTTGAGGGCTCACACCTCAAGCCTTTGGCCCGAAAGCCTAACCCGCCAGGCGGCGGAGCGAGAGTAAGGATCGCACCTATCGGGGCCGGATACTGTAGAGACAGTGTAGAGACAAGCCCTTCGCGAGGTAGAGACCAAGCAGGAACTCCCGACATCATCCCAAACCAGTCGAGCCGGTGATCCTTGCGGATTCATACGCCTCTCCTGGTATACAATGTCCACGAGGAACAAGGAGAATAGGTTAGAAATTCAATCGATCCGATAAAGATGACCAGACACACGTGCGAAATTGAAGCAACTCAAAGGAGCACGTGTCGAGATCGATAGACCGATTACGCAGTGTCAATGTTCACACAATGCGTTTGGTAAGAATTTTAGTAAAAATAGGCAGCTTGTCTCGCGAAACTTTACAAAGGCTAGAAAATGCGGAGTTTCCTGGATAACACATGAGGTGGAGTCAAAAGATGCGTCTATAAATTTCCATATCAAGCATTAATGAAACAACGCAAGACCGTATTAAACAAAACCACAACATATCGATTAACAAAGTGCGCAATAAACTGGTGCACAATTGTCAAGGCCAAGTAGAGTCATGTGCTGCATCCACATTATAGACAGAGAAATAAAACGTAAAACGGAAGGCATGTAGACAGGTGCACATGTCATGTAACTACGAATACGGCCGGTACGCTTAAATTTGATCAGAAAATTAAGGAACAAAAACCACCAAGTTACAACCGTTACGCCACGGATATATTTAAGCAGATAAAAAAGGGGAAGGTACACCGAATACCGAGTTTGAGACGCGTTTAGCAACGAGTGAGACTGAACAGGTCACTCAATTTATGTAAAAGCTAAACAGAGCAAACTCAAAAGACAAGGTACGGAACTGACGGAGTGAATGTCCCCCTATTGTCCGTAACAACTTTAAAGCTAAGCTCGATGACAAATTACGATTATGCACATTCTTCAATTGTGTATCGCAGTAAAACACGTCACGCAACAACCAAATCTAAGAAAACAGCAATGGAATAACAATGTGGTATGTATGCATGAAATCGCAAGCCTGGAATTTCCAGGTAAAATGCCGCACATACAGACTGCGAGTGGGTTAAGACACACTATCCGGTTGTCCAGTCTTACATGGATAACAATGAAGAAATGTGACCATGAAGTACGCGAGAGATGAATCACAAAATTGTACGCACCTTATCGTTCGATCCCGTGACCGAACGACTTCGCACACGGTGTTCCTGGAATTGCACGACCGCTCGCAGTCGAGTAAGACCGTAATGCCACAGTTGCAACCAACTCGCCTCCCGTTTGATTTGATCAGCATCCACGGAGTCGGTGACGTTTCGTACGCGTGACTTGGTCAATTTAGATCCCACTCGTTGGAGGCGATGAATCAAATGCGTCAAATGTGCCGAAACCTTGGCCTGTAAATCGGCGCTACGAGGAAAATCGTTTTGCAGAATGCACAAGTGGGCCGCGCATAGCAGGTGTTTCACGACTTTGATCAGCTGCACCGGGTACATGTGCAAGTCGTCAGATTGCAGAAGCAGTTGTGAACGATCCAGGTGAGAGGAGGTTTGCACGCTTGACGAGGCCGCCTTACAGATGCCATTGACCAAGGATTTCCAATAACGTGAAGCTCTGGTTTTACAATCTTCGGCCAACCCAATTTGGATTTCAGGAGTAGAATCTCGAAAGCTGTTAGAAAAAAAGCAAAATGAGTACTTGACCTGGATAGCGTTCTACGACATTGAGATCGCGAAATGAATAACTCGGACCGCCTTACAAAAGTGGAATCAGGCTGTATAAGAGGACGAGGATCAATAACGAAATGTTACATAGATCGGCATAGTTATCTTGAATAAGGTGCAACAAACGTTCTGACAACATTGGAATTGCTATTTCCAGGGGTTTCAGCTCCTGATATCATAAAATGCTCCCATATGGGATAGAAGTATCCTGTAGCCTCTGACAATCATGCTCAACTCCTGACCAGCTCATGCAGCAAAAGCAAATGATTGGCGAATTTAAAGGAATTTGCTTAAGGTAAAAGTAATTTTTCAGAATGAGACGGCAATCCAATTAGACGAAAAATTAGTTTTAAAGCCTATAATGTATTTAATCGCGGGAGTAAGATCGAAAGTAAACAATGAAATTAAATCCCGTAGTCGGCTCGAACGTTGTAATTAGCTGCGCACTCGTTAAACAATTGACTAAAACAAACGCCCAATGAGGATGGTTACAACACTTTAAGCAACATTCCTGATTCCGCTTGAATTCACAGGTAATGAATCGGCGTACCTAGTAACGAGGTGTTTTAGAAATCGTCACTTGAGGGCTGCATCAAGTAGACCGACTCGTACTCAAAAGAGGGACAGTGGCACAGATTTATCTGCCACCGGTAAGGAGCTGCATACAGAAGAAACACGCTGGAGTCTCGCTACGATTTTCCCTTATATCTGTCTAACCCTACGAAAATGACTGCATTTTAGCACACAAGCAGTCAATTAAAATCGCACAATTTGCCGGGATTCGGGCGTGTGATTTCATACTACGTGACCACGCAAAAACATCTATCATAAGACGTCAACCATGTGTTGTGAATGGGTAGATTAGGCGTTATTCTAGATTAAACAATTCAAAAAATCTTCAATTTTGCGTAACAACCAAATAGATTCGGATAAACATCGTTGCAATATTGACAAATATAAGGGGGAATCTAAGAAAACACCACAAAGGGGCTTTTTCCGCACAATGTTTGGACGTTGCTATAAAAAGTGGATAAACAAAAATGTGTAAAAAATCACAAGTCGAGGCAAATTGCCGCACAGTCAGAGTGCGCGTGGGCTAAGATACTGTCAGGTTGCCCAGGCCTGGACAGATACAAAAGAAAGTGATAATGGCAGTAAGGCATCAGCACAACGTAACTTTAACAGTACGGAAATGGTTATAGCTCTTAGTTACACAAAAACAACTCTGTAAACTTTTTCCAATTCAGCGCGCTTGGGCTCATATGGCTGGTGCCTATCTCCAATTTCCCTGGTACAAAGCTGTACATGTGATAAGATCTCACCTATTGAACATGGTGTTTGTCTGTAACAGTAATGTTCATGATTATGGTTTGGTCTAAAAGTACAAGCCTGATTATAGTCGGTACCTATTTCACTCCACGATATAATGGGGAAATAGGGGTGAGTACAGTTTCTTAAAAAGCGCAACCACAAAGGGATGTGAACCTGGGCTACCTGTTACAACGTGTAAACTACGAGAAGATTGATATCTTTTGAGTTCAGTAAAAACTGTGAGCAAATAAAAGAGTCTATGAACAACATGACACTAGTTCGCAAAACGAATAGCAAACCGTAGCCAGTAAAAGGTCTCCCGTGAAACCTGATGTATGTATGTATGAAATCAAAAGCCTGATCCATGCAAAGTGCCGCACAGCCAAAGACTGCATATGGGCTAAGATACTGTCAGGTTGCCCAGGCCTAGACAGACATGAGGCCCGAACATTAATAAAAAACATCACGGAACAGTCAGTAAGGTAACGTCATTTTTATTACAGGAGCTCACTCATTCCTTGTAAATGATTTAGAAGGTAAAATTGTGCAGTGCTCATTGTAATATATTCAAGGGCGTGCACAACAAACTTTTCCGATAAAAGACTGTCATCTTGTTTAATCGCGAAACTGTTGGGAATTTTATAGTATGACACTACATATCAGAGCCGGACACCTCATTTACGTTTTATTTCAAGAATTCATTATTTAACTCGCGGAATAAAAAAAACTAACGTCTTATTTAAATGTAAATAAGTTCACTAAAAACAATTGACACGGCGGGAGATAAAACACAATGAAACACCCCGGATGTCTAAACAAAATTGCAGACAAAAACTGACCTGAGTTCTTCGATATGCGTGCCGATAGAAAGTGAAGACGAATGCGAAGGGGCTGGCTCGTTCGAGTCCATTGAAACCACGCTGTCCACATCAGATCTGATCGTGCTGCCAGTCGAAGTTATGTTCAGAGCTCCAGTGGGGTCCAAAATCCCGGAAGTTTCCATGGAAACAGGAGGAATAAGACACTGGACACCAACATCGACGACGGAAGGAGGAGATGTAATGGTGGACGCATCGATAAGAGTGACTGATGAGTCTTTGCCGATGGAATCCACAGAACACTCATCGACTTGGGGAATACTGACAGTGCTCGGAATCAAAAGCACACCAGTCAGAGGCCGAGGACGATTCTTTGAGGTGGTGTTGTCAGCCAATGATGTTTTGTTTTCGGAGGAGCACGAAGAGCTGGCACATTGCAGAACTGATCGGAATTGCTCAACAATTGATTCACGAGTGACGGTACCATCGCGGTTTGTTGCGGACTGTTTAACGATTTGTTGTAACTTCGCACGAACTTTTGTGAGAGCGATGCCGGAGAAAAGCCACGGCTTTTCTGGAGCTACGCGTCGTACTGGGTTGCTGAGGATGGGTGATGGTACGCCGTTTTGAGTTACATCCAGTTTTGTATCTGCGTTGTTCACAGCTGTAGTAGGTTCTGGGATAGCAATGGCATCATCTTTATCAACTTGTTTATTCGGAACGTGGACAGTTCGTTTAGAATGTTTTGCCTCATTGACTGGAGGTGGCATCACAACTCGATCCACGCCAGAAGGGGGTTTCGCAACTGGAAGTTTGTCTTGTTTCTTGGCTTTGGTGTTTGGTTTGGCGATTACCTGGTGTTTGCCACATTCTGTTTCTGTTGATACATCATCTGAATAGTTTTTACCCGGATGAGATTCGGAAGTCACAGAAGACGATTCCTTTTGGGACTGAGTTTTCTCAGAGTGATATCGAGATGAAACAACAGAGTCACTACACTTTCCAGAATTTGGCATTGCAGCATCGGCAGAATGGTCCGAGGAAATGTCAGAAGGCGAATGTTTCGACTGTGATTGATAAGCAGGTGAGCGCTTACATACATTCTTTTTATCTAACACTTTATCAGATTCAGCAGTGTGATTGCTTAGGGACCGATTTTCTTTTCCAGGAGGTGCTAAGGTACCATTAGCGGAGAGTTGGTGACGAAGATCAGGAGAAATATCAGTAACATAACAATTGGATTTGGCCGCCAGCACAGAGGCGGATTCATCCAGAAGACGTCGGATCATGCGACGGGTTGTAGACTGTTCAACATTTTTACTTTTAACAGCGCTTAGGGAAGGTTCTGAAGTGTATGAAGGTAGTCGATCTTGCGTTGCGCTATAAGCGAAACGAGGAGAAGGCGGAGAACCGACGACGGGAACTTGAACTTCATCATGAATAGAATCACAAGAATTGAGCTGTTGCAAACAGGACGAAGACTTAGAACGCGGAACAGGATTGCGATGTGTACGAGAGCTGCCAAAAAAGAACACGACGATACAACTTCATAAAAATAATCATGTGAATCACGTGCCAAATATATTGAACTGCGAGTAATCGAAATAACAAAACAAAATGCGAATTCCACTTAATACACATGAAGACTTGACTTATGCAGTTTATTTAATTTCAAGAAGTGTTCGAAGACAGTGAAAATAGAAAAAACAGTGTTTGAGATTAAGCAACACCTTCATTGACTAGATATATGATTATAGGCACAAGAAACTAACAGTAGAAAAATACACACAATGTTTGAGAGTACATGGCACAATTCTGCGAGCATTTCATATGTAAGAAAAATGCGATATAGATGCCAACTTAGTGGATCCATAGTCAAATTGCAGGAGTAGTAGTGAAGCTAAAGGAGAATTCTACAGTAGAAGTTCAATACAAAAGCTGACTCGAGTGAAATCCCACTATTATGCATCGGATGTTTAGCAGTGATTCACAGAAGCGGTTGAAATGCACAAACCATTACTTTAACTAAAGTTTTCACATTCTGGAAATCAACGGGGACAAGCCCAGAGAATATATGTGCATGATATTTTCATTTGATTGCACAAGTTTGGGTGCGCCAACGATACACCGAAAGGTGGATCTAAGACAAGGTGTACTAATCTACGTGCCTTTTATGGCAATATAGATCGATGGTGATAAACTTACCAAGAAAGAATCAAGATCAGTAATCGCGATGAGGTTATGAAGCACATAGGTCGAATTTCCATTGAAGGATGTAGAATGAAGTATAATGCAGCTGATCGCTTAACGAGAGCGCATTTAAATATACCTTCGTAGCACAAAATTAGACATTCAAACCCAAAGCACATGTTATCTAGTGGGCGAAAGGTCAGAGCACCGTGTTAATATCGAACAACTAAGGTCATTGTGTTAATATTAAGCGAGATTAAGGTCACACCAACTCAATTAACCGAACGTCGTTTCCAAATTTTTTTAGTTTAGTTCAGTGGAAAACACTTTGAAAGGCAAAGTGAAAGTAACTAATGACAGTGATGTCAAAAACAAACAGCAACGAGAGTGATCGAATTATTATATATACGAATGCCTTTGAACGCAAACATATTCGAAACGTTTGCCATAAGTGAAACATTCAATAGTGAGTGATTTGCCACCGGTTGTGAGCTGCATGCGTGTACACACTGGACTCTAACTGTCATTGCTATTTTCCGTCCCCATATCTGTCTAGGCCTGGGAAATATGAGAGTATCATAGCACACGTACAGTCTTTGACTGTGCGGCATTTTACCTGGATCAGGTTTGTGACTTCATACATACATTGTGGTGGCTACGGCAAGGACTTACGCAATGCACAGAACAGTAGTACACCGGTCGCAACTTGCGAAAGTGATGAATGCTGAACTCCTTTAATTGTATGTATGAAAGCACAAGCCTGATCCAGGCAAAGTGCTGCACAGTCAGAGACTGCACGTGGGCTAAGATACTGTCAGGTTTCCCAGGCCTAGACAGATATGAGGAAGAAAAAGCAACATAACTCCTTTAATTATGTCTAGATCGAATGGGTCTGGCAGAATCTAAAGCTAAATAGAGCCAATTAGACTAATTCCAGGATTTAGATTTCATAAGCGACGCGTTCATTGACAGCAACTTTCCACACAAGTACAGAATGTCAGGCGCTATACAAACCACACAAAATAGTTTCTAAGTGGATAGGAATAAGATTTTTAACGTTACAGAACTCATATAAAAGTAAGCACAAACGCTGGCCTACACCCTCACCAAAGGACGCACTTAGTTATAAATTGAGAACGATTAGGACAAAACATCTGAAATATAATACCCTCAAAAATACCCTGCATGCGCTACTTGTCATACAGAAGCACGGTCAATGGGCTCAACATCGACACTGAGGAAACCGGATTTCACTTGCAAGAATACACAAACACTGCCATTGTATTATAGCATTTCACCGAACGCGGGAGTGATCCCGACAATACAAAGTAATTACGCTTGGCGTATGAAAGCAAAAACTATAATCTAAGTGTTTAAAGTTTAAAAAAATAATTATCCTAAGATGAGGAGTCATTCTGATGGAGTAAAATCGTACAAACTTCAGAGTGCGCAATAGACATCGAAAGAACGGAGTTTGATTTCAAGTCATTTACACGTTAGGTTAATTTGAAATTGAGAACAGCTAAAAATTGGTATTTACTTGGTTCTTAAAGCTAAAGTTATCCTATTTTCTGGCTTACTGTAACTGCTTTCCATTTTAGCTCGCATTCCACATTTTTGGGAAAGCGAATGAAGCTTAATTCTCACCTAGATAGCATGTAGCATGTAGCACTCAGTAATCTATTAATACCAAACACTGTAACATAAAATAAGAAGCAAGCTTGTTAAATGATGATGAAGGTGCACGAATAGAATCCATGAATCATTGAATACAAGAATTACCTGTGAAAAGCCGACTGTACAGAAAAATGTTCACTCTCCACGGGATTTACGGGTGATTCGGGTTCTGTTGAGATTACAACTTCGTTAGCGACATCGTAGTTCAACAGTTCATCGTTACCAGCCGGGAAACAATCCATAGCACACCCCGGACTGATAGGAAACCCGCAGTCTTTGAACTTATCAGAAACCTCCACAGGACTCGAATGGACAATAGATGGTTGAATATTATGCTTGAGCGGTGTTCCTTGGTAATTATAACGTTGACTTTCAGCTGCTCCAAGCACAAATGCGGAAGAATTTTCATCCTCCCGCATAGGTTTGGTGGCGTCCAGGTCACCATCATCACTGTCAGATAACTTGAGGTCTTCTTCCAGTCTGTGAATAGTAGCAATTCGTATGAAAGGAATTATTGTTTTAGCATTATCATTTAAAGGAAAGATAAAGAAAGTGAGATAATTGGAATAAGCGGGATTAGAGTGAAAGCACAATAAGCAAATGAAAAGGATTTTCTGACAAAAATTAAAACAGCTTCAATAATAAGCAGCGAAATGGAATAATGTGATCAAGTGAGATCGCAAATTGGGCAATGACAGAAACATTTTACCAATCGAAATGCAGCAAACGAACCACATACCGAGAAAACCACGATTGTATGGTGAGAATATATACTGGTATTGATAAAATGGCACGCAAACAAAACTCAATAGGCGTAAAGGTATAAGCCTAGGAAAGTAAAGCAGCAGTTCCGTGTGCTACAACATATTGAATGGAATCACATACTCAGGGCCTAGCGATGGCTCAACAGGGCAGACTGCAACTGCACTACGATTGTGTCGAGTTGGACGGACACGGTAAAAAACACAGAAACTTCCCGGTTGCAGGTCATTAGCAATGGAATCCGCTGGCACAACGACTGGACTGCATGTAAGCAACTGACTCAAACGGTGTTTGTAGAGATTGGTGTTAATAAGCATTATTTTTGAAAAATTGTATTTCGGATAATCATTCAAAGATCACTGTGTATTTTCTAACACACAACAAGGATGTAACATACAATTAAGTAAATCAACCATTTATCAGTAAGCAGCGAAAGGCCTGTTAAAAAAATACTGGATCTACCATCATGGTTTGATTAGCGCCCATCAAAATCCGAGAAAAGGAAATCCAAGTTCAAGTCGTTGGGTGCCTTCATAAAGTGGTAGGCTTAAAATTGAAGATAAAAAGATAGGTTTAACCACGCATGACGCCAGCTTTGGAACTGTTCGTACTCTGCACTTCACACATGTATTGTACTGATGACATGCATAAGCAATACGACTATGGCCAGTGAGTCTTGGAACAGCTATTAGGTATAACTTGTATGCGATATTCTAAAAAGCAATCTAGTTGACGTTTTTTCGTCCGGTATGGGACACGGAAACTATTCCTTTGTGTTGAGGAGAATCTATAATCATATCCATTTACAAAAAACGTGCGTACTTCAGGCTCTAGGAAAATAAGCCTTACACCCGTCATTACCCGGCTTCTTGTTTCAGTACGTCATTTGGCACCTTACGTTAAACAAAGAATCACAGATTTGTGAAGAGAAAGCAGGATTTCGTCCCGGTAGAGGATGTGCCGATTACATATTCACTCTTCGGCAAGCCCTAGAACATCGTCAGGCTTATAAGCAACCTACTATAGCAACCATTCTTGATTTTAAGGGTGCTTTTGAATCGGTCGATGGGAACGCATTATTTAATACGTTATTACTCAAAGGTGTCCCACAAAAGTACGTTAACATATTTCGTGCGCTTTATTCCTATAGTTCCGGGCGCGCTAGGATGTAAAATAGCCTGTGAACCAACTTTCTTACAGTTAGTGGTGTCCGACAAGGGTGTCAAATTTCTCTATTTTTTGTTCAATTTTGTAATTGATGCAGGCGTACCGACACGGGGCATTTAGATAGATCGCGACAAGAAACTTCTTGATTTAGATTATGCCGACGACGTCGATCTACTCTTCGATTCCTATACGGATGCTGTCTACTTTAGACCGACTATGTAGTATCCTACCATCATTCAGTATGTTTTGCACCTTCCAAGTGTAAAGTTCTGTTGCAGGATATTGATCCGATAGAAATAGCGCTAAGCCTCAAAAATGAGGAACTTGCGACTGTCTTATTTATTTGGGTAGTTGCAATACTAGCAACGCTTGTCTAAATAAGGAGATCTCAGCTCGCATTTCCAGAACTACGGCAGTTTTTCGTAACTTGGGTAATCTGTGGCGTCCAACAGGGTTGTCTTTAAAGCTCAAGGGCAGAGTATATAAAGCTACAGCACGCGCGGTTTTACTGTACAGATGTGAAACATGGACTCTGAGAAAGGAAGAAATAAGACGACTGCAGATATTCGACAATCGCTGTCTCCGTACGATTGCTAGAGTTACTTGGCACTATCGGATACGTAACGCAACTATCCGCAATAGAATATTTGGTAGCGATGTAGATATCGAAAAAGAGTTAACGTGCATAGACTTCACTAGTAGGGCCACGCACTGCGAATGGGAAATCATCGTTTTCCTAACGCGGTTTTGTTTGCAACTGATAACTCGGAATGACGTCGTTGTAGGGGTGGCCGTACTTTGACTTGACTAAAGCAGATGAAGGCGTTGGCTGTTAAACTAGCTTCATTTGAAGCAACCCGTCTCTGAGGTTGGGGCTCAAAAATGAGAATGAGCAGTGGCTTTTCACCATTATTGATATGGCTCGAAATCGTGTTCAGTGGCGGTCTTGTTGTAGACATCTTCTTTAGGTGTTTGAGTAATGTTGTCTGTTGTCAAGTGCACTGGCGAGGAAAGCTTGTTAGAACGCGTGATATTGAAAGCCGCAATGAAGCTGTCACACTGATGTCGCTCTACTCGCTCACAACACTTACTTGAATGCATGTTCGATTCGAGGTGTAGCTCCCTCATCCCAGCGTGTCTGCGTTTAATACTTTAAAGCTTCAGTAGCTGTTTAGGTCCCACCCTTCCCCACATCTATATAGAATTTTTACTATGTCATAGTTGCATGGCAGTTAAGCATTTAGTACTTGTTACCGGTGTAATGTTGTCATTCATTATGTATGCCTGAAATTATTTGGTCCATCGTTTGCCAGATGTGAATTGTTAAATCAGCCGTAAACTTTGTACCGAGGTTAGATCGCTATCTCATGCAAGCGAAAAGTTCTCTTCCAGCATATTAAATAACAACAAATTTTTCGCCCACGTTTACAAAATTCATAAAGTGGCATAAGATGAGAACCGCCAACACTCGAAAGAAAACAGTGAAAACTAATAATCGTAACGATGGGTAAAACCATAGCACGCAAACCATTTCATGCTACATATGTATGCATGTATGAAGGCAGAAGCCTGATCCAGGCAGTGCCACACAATCACAGACAGCACGTGTGCGTGTCCTTTTATATACGATCTACATTTTTTACTATTGTTTTAGTTAACTATATTCTCGGATGCGAAAGTAGTTCTTATCTTATTGCCTATGACCGCGCAGGAGCAGGCTCGTGATTTGGTACATTCATACACACACTATTCTTCCAACATCGAAGACCACCTGAAAGTGACACTCGAGTAGAACCTCTAGTGATAAAAAGATGGTAGAACCCGCGAAAAATTGTAGGGAAGTACTTCACGAGGCTATTTTAATGCGTCGAATAATTAAAATGCCAACCTTATTAAAAAGAAGTTCGCTGTGATATAGTGCATAATGAGCACATCAAACCGAAAGTAAAATAATTTCGGTGTTGTTATCAACTTGCAACAATAAATCAGTAACTGGAGCAACAAAAACTGTGAGTTGAAACTTACTGATGTTGTTGGTAAGAAGTTAGAGAGTATGACGGCGGATGGGCTGATGAACCAAAATTGAGATCGACAGGAAATCGTATCTTCTCTTTGGGCTCAAAAGATGGTCCATCTGATTTTATTGGAAAAGAAATATCGTGGCCGGTTATATCAGGAGGAGTGGAATGTGTGAGTGGTTCGTCTCGAAAATCAGTTTCATTCGAGTTCGGAGTCAAAGGACATGAATGATAACAACCAAGAGCACGGAAACGCACAGCCCAGCTGATATCGTTCTTGTTATACTGATAAACAGGTCGTGAACCGTCAAATAATTCTAGAGCGATAAACAGAAATCGTAGCGTTTACCATAGAATGTATGTTTCGGCCACACGTATGATGCTACGGATGATTCAGTAAAAGGAGAACTCAGAGGATCAGAAGATTCAAGCGATGCAACAAAATCTGATACGCTGATCCCCATTCTTGTTCTTATGAGTTTAGACTGTTGATCATCATTCGACTGCAAATTAAACAGGATATATAGAAAAACATACTTTAACAATGTGTAGATTTTTTCGCTTCAATGTAATATTCGAGCTCATCAGTTCTGATAACTACATCGCGTGCAGGTTATCAGATTAAATGTAAGTTATTGATGATGATTTTACAAGAAAACCAACTTTGACGAATGTGACCCCACTAACGACAGGCAACCGAAATTACCGGTAGGTCACAAATGTATCTCTGAAGGTCAAAATCACGTTAAAGTTGAACAATTCAGTGTGCAAATGCAGTAAGATTCCAGAACGATTAGTTTAATTCAGTCCAGTTGTACAGGAAAGTAAGTAGTTATTAATTGAGCGTCCTGAATTTCATTTCAGTTCAGTTTGCACAGGACAGTATGTGGCTAACGAGCCAATCGAGCGTCCTGAATTTCTTTCGGTGAAAAGCTGCAGAGAAGCACCCACCACTGCCGAAACTTTTTTCTTTTTGTTTATTTGAAATCTTTGACGATCACGAGGCCGAGAGATTATCCAGTCAGCTTTAGTAGAATCATGTATAATAAAAAATACACAGAGAAATCTAGCCTTGATTTACGGGATAGCGCTAAAAGGTGAACTGCCTAAGCTTGTAGAGCAAATAGAGAGAGTATTCAGGAAAGAACTCACCCTATTTGAGGCCCAAACTTTGCTTAAATCTTGAGACGGTACTGCAGGATAGAAGTTTTTCTAGAAGAATGTTTAAGAAGTTTAAAACCTTAAGGCTGAAAAATTGTTTCCTGAAGTCTAGCCGAGATCGTTTCTTAGCAATTTCAAGTGAATGGAACCGAATGCTCAGCTTGGGACTAAACGTAAAGAAGTCGTTAATTGGCATGCCACTCAAACTCTGCAAGACCCCAAAGGTTTCAAATAAGTCACCTCTTAACCGACGGGGCCTAAGTTAGAAAAGATCCAGAGACATCAGGCGCGCAGAGTACGGTTTCCCTCGCTGACCTTCAATCATGCGAGTTGCGCGGCGCTGTACGCATTCAAGTCGAAGGATGTCCTTTTTGTAGTGAGGACACAAAGCATGAACACAATATTCGAGATGCGGCCGAACTAATACCTTGTAAAATGGCAGGAATACATCGGGTCTTCTGCTCGATAGCACTGACTTCAGCCGAAAAAAGTACCTTGCGTGCACGCTGAGTCGTAGCAGCACATTATTCCTCTCATTTGAAGTCAGCCATAACCAGTACTCTCAAATCCTTAACAAACTGTGCGGCGTTTACACTGAGAGATTTTTACACTGAGAGATTTTCCCGACACCTGGACCGAAATCTTATCACCCAGTGCAGTGCTGATACGAGTTTGCACTTATTGAGGTTCAGTGGGAGGTCCCTTTGGTATGCCCAGTTTATGACCCCCTCAAGATCGTGCTTTAAGGTATCTTCATCCGTTAATCCGATAAACTTCACAGCATCCGCGAAAATGAAGCACGGACACTTGAAGGCAGACGACAAGTCATCAATGAAAATTAGGAATAGAAGAGGACCGAATACACGTGGAAAGCTTGTGGTGAAGAACAATATTGTTGATGTTCTCCCAAATGTCGAAGTCATATAAACCGTCATTATTATTAATGCACCCAATAATTGTGTTAATGACCACCGTGTGTTAGTTCTAGTCTCTCGTTTCAATCATTATAACGTTAAATCAAATTCGGATAAATGCATCATTTCGGTTGATATGATTGATTGCCTTGAATGTCGTTTATTTTCTAATGGACTGCGTCCAGAACAGAATCGTCTCAAATCTCTGGTGGAATTGAAATCGAAAAATAAATTCATTGAACTTTGATCGGTAATGGGAGTGTTAAAATATTATTCCAAATTTATCCATAAATTAGCAAAAGTTGCAAATTCCTTGTTTACATTACTGAAAATGTACAACGTCTTAACGGACTGACGAACGTGAAAAGACACATTGGGATCTTTTATCTACATTGCAATCCAGTGCTGTACTTATGCCATTTACACCAAATTTGGGTTCTGTTTTTATCACAAATTATTCTTCACACGGAATTGGTGCTGTTTTAGAGCAAAATGGTCCTTCGATATTGTGTATATTACGTCGACTGTGTAAAGCGAAAGATTTATGCTCCGACTCATGGAGAAGCGCTCGCTGTTTATTGGGCTGCCATGCGTTTACACAAATATTTATTTGTTATTAATCGAACACGGAAACATTCAAATGCTTTAAGCGTTCCGCATTTTCGATTTGATATTCGTC